>JFGX01000275.1:0-36061 GCA_000729855.1 Epichloe aotearoae | reverse complement strand
CCCTAACCCTAACCCTAACCCTAACCCTAACCCTAACCCTAACCCTAACCCTAACCCTAACCCTAACCCTAACCCTAACCCTAACCCTAACCCTAACCCTAACCCTCTCTAGAGCCTATATATAATAGAGGGGTTAATTAATCTTAATAATACTAATTATAATAATAGCTAGGATTATCTTATTATATAGAGATATCCTAGATTAAATAGTCTATTAGATTAGAAGTAACTTCTTAAATAAATAAGAGGGGGGGGTAAACTCTTTAATTTATCTTTCTATAGTAAACTTAATTATAGGTATAATCTTAGCTAAAGTAAAATATAGGGATAATCTTAAGAATCTTATTATGCGTGGTTATAGTTAAAGAATCTAGCTATAGGCAGTCTCTTTATAGATTAAATAGTTTACTTACCTAGATAACTAATATTATTACCCCTTATTATATTATCTATCTCTGTGATCCCTAGTGCTTGTTATCGCGATCGCGTGTTTCTAGGCGCGCATCTTATAGCACCAATAACATATATTAGTCTATAAATAGGGTTACTCTTTATAATATAATAAGATATAGTATACTTAGGGGTAAGGATAGGTTATAACTATAGTAAGTAAAAGATAGGTAAGAAACCTATTAGGAGGAGTAGGGGGGAGACCTATAGTTAATAGGTAAGTAAGGGTATATATAAAGGGCTTAGGCTTTACCTTAGTATAAGCTATACTACATATAAGGAGAAGATTAATAGGGGTAGCTAGGGTATAAAAAGGGGGCTAATATAAGGTAGCTAGGGGGTATAAGGGGCATTACTAGGGATAGCTTCTTGCCCCTTTTCCCCTTCCTTCCTTAAGCTTCTTAATACTATATTAACGCCCTACTGTAGTTGCCTAGGGGCTAGTCTATAACACCTATACTAATATAGGGGTATGTTTAGTAAAGGGGCTTACTTATTATTTACTTACTTTTATATAGTAATAGGGGAAGGGAGAGGTAAGTATAGGGGTATATTATAGACTTAAGCTATAAGCTTAGGTTAAGTCTAGGTTAAGACTAGCTCTAGAAGGTATATAGGTTATACATAGCTAGGTTAGGGCTATACATAAGCCTTATATAGACTAGTATAACCTACTATAAATCCAGGCCTTATATAACCACTAGTTTAGTCTGCTTCTTCTTCTGTAAGAATAATATTCCCACTCTGAACGCTTATATGCAGTAGCTATAAGGCTAGTTTATTACAGTAGCCTAGTAAGGGTAAGTTATATACCTATTAGATTAGTATTATAGTTAATAGTTCCTATTTAGGGACTTATATATAGCCTTAAAATTAAAGTATACCTTTTATACTAATCTAATAGTTTACTATTTACTCTCTTATATAAGTATTATTAGGAAACTTCTAAGCTTCTTTCTTAACTATATTAAGCTATAAGTAGTAAGTATTATTATAAGTTAAGGACTAGTCCTATAAGGATTAGAGATATTTATTAGTAAATATAAACTCCTATCCGTCGCACCACTACCATCCAAAAAGCAACCGTCCCAAGAAGGGGTTAGGACTGATGCTTCACTTCCTGATAGCGAGCCAGCTTCTTGGTCGTGGGCGTAGGTTTTTCTAGCGTCAGGTTCATCCGGTAGCGATCGTTTCGATGGTTCTCCTGGTTTTGATGACGGGTCATGGGTGGGATCACGCGCGACTGCAGCCGGAGCACCGAGACCGCCAGGTCTACGGAGTAAGCTCTAAGGGTGACGTAATGCCGGATCTCGATTCCGCAGCCGGTACAGGACCAGACTCAGTCAGAGCCATCTCAGCCGCCATGTTCTCGATGCAGCACATCTCGTAGTGTTGCCGTAAAGCCTTGCGGTCCACGCTCTGGGACAGAATTGCTGTCTTGTCGTGGTATTCTGTCAGAACATCATATGGGACAAAGACGCGGATTCGCATCGTGTCTGGATGTATGGAGAACAGTCGAGCGTCAAAACCTTCGCGCAGGTGACTCAGTAGCAGGATGGCGTTTGTAGCCGACCAAGTGCGATCCCAAGCTTCCCGCAGACGACGTCGACTTTGTCTGTTGTCTGCGCCAAAAAACGAACGGCACCGGAAGGCTCGCTCGCTCATATACCCACGACGTACGCCGACTTCGACCGGACACCGACTTTGCCTGATGCTAATGCCAATGCTAGACAAGACTGGTCCTAGCGCAGCTGATCAACAGGAAGACCGACCGTACTGCACACAGGCATGTCTCGTCGGGATGATCCGTCAGCGTGAACTGGACCAAAGATGCCCAAATCTAATAGGCCTTCACCGACATGGCCGTGGCCCCAAGCAAGCGCGTCATCCTGTCAATCACAGGAAATAGCTCAGTTTGCTCGAGGAGCAACTCAAACAGTCACTAGACGATGAAACCCAGCCGCTGGGCCTTGGCGGCGCACGGGCGATACTCTTCAAGGTGACTCTGCTCGCGTGTGGCCATACCTTTGTCGGCAAAGGAACCGTTCGAGCGTTCATTAGAGACCTCAAGCACGAAGCGGCTGTATACAAGCGTCTCCTACCAATACAGGGCGTACATGTGCCTGTGTTACTCGGGGCCATTGATCTTCGATCGATGGACAAGTTTCACTACTATAACCACCGAGTTTATGTGATTTACATGGCATTCTTGTCCTGGGGAGGATACAGCATCGCCGAAGCATAGGAGCGCGGCGATACCAAGAAATCGCTAGGGCAACGAGCAATTCTTTCGTTGCAGACCGTGCACCAATTGAGCGTTTTGCATAAAGATGTACGATCTCCGAACATGTTGGTCGACTCTGGGACTGGCGGAGTCATGATGATTGACTTTGAACGAGTCGGGTTGATCAAGCGGGCGCGCCAGTCTCGATCGCAGCTCAAATCCAAGAACAATGAACAACCGAGCGAAGGAAGGGGGATGGGTGAAGAACTCGTCGATTGTTCCAGCAAGGAGAAGTAACAATTTACTGACGAAGTTCGGGAGCGCAGGGCAATATTCGCGGGATGAAATACTATGCAACCCATTCATTAAGCCGTCGTCAATACAACATGCGTGAGAAAATGCGCGGCCTAGGCCAAGCCAAGTGGCCAATTTCATGAACAAGGGCCTTTCCCTTGTTATATTTAAAAAAGAGGCTACCAATGACGTGGCTCGGGAAGCTTTTGACGTTTGATTTGCAGCCAGCATCTAGATAGATATTCACACAAAAAACCTCTTCATGCGTCCAAGCAATTTCCAGGCATGAATACATCCTGTGTGTTCTTCAGCTCCTGAGTGATCTTGTCCCCTTCTCCTTTCACAATACCTCCAAAGGAGGCGGGAACTTTGGACACCAGGGCAGTGATAAGTGCCGTGCTATCATCAACACCTCGAGACAAGAATCCGTAAGTCGTTCCGCATTGTTTGTACCGCTGGATGACGTCCTTCTTTGCTCTCAGCTGGTCGCTCAGGGCCCTCCCCTGCTTCTGAAGCTCCTTTGCAGGAGACAGCAAGGAAAGGCAGTCGAGCGTCGACAGGGACGTCATCTTGGTGATTGCCGCTGTGCCAGATTCGACCGTGGATAGCAGCCCCGACGCCGCCTTTTTCAATGGCTCGGCGTCGCCATTGAATTCTCGGGCGGCATCCGAGAGGGAGCCAAAGCCAGACTTCACACTCGCGAGCACAGAAGTAGCAGTTGAGATGTCTCGCTGCGCAATACTTGATGGCGAGCGTAGGCTCCGTGGTGGTGGGATTGGAACAGCCAGGGAAAGCGCCCCGGGTGCCACGAGGATTGTGGCCAGAGCAGTGAGGAACTTCATGGCTATGTGCTTCTCTTCTTGGTGTTTTTGTCTTTCAAAAGAGTATGGATCAATGATTTTTTTTCACTTTTTGGAAGTTGTCTGCATCGAATACCATCCGGACTTGCACAGTATTTATACACAATTGTTGCGTACATTGCGAGCCATAACCTACCTGCCCAAGCAAGCGGAGGGTCAGTCGGACGCGCATTGCCAAAACGGAAGGTTGAACAATTCGGTCACGTCTCATGGTACGTCTCGTGGCCATTCATGTGGTTTCTTGGGTTGTAACGGGGACACACGCCCCCGCAGTTTGTTTCCTCACCAATGTCAGGTCGAAAGAGGGTTCCAGTCTTTGAGAACGACCAACTACCACCTGCTCGATGTGATTGCAGCTTCACCCGTCCTGGCGCCTCGCAACCCATCGGCTTACAAACGGCCGCCAGCACTGCCTGCCGCCGGGCCTAGCGAGAGCAGCTTGGCATCTCTGCGGTACATTCAGAACCAGAGTGAACCAGAGTTGGTGATAGACCACCATTCAGTGATGGTTTGCGGTATGGTGGTCTCTGAACGTCCTTCGTCTCTGATTAATGGCCAGGGTGTCTTGTCATGGAATTTGGATTGGCCAGGACAAAGCAACGCGGTCGCCTTTCGCACGTGACGTCCGACGGAGGATAAATATGTCAAATCAACTTGTTCGTCAGTCAACCCGGCGCTTCCGAGAACTGAGCATTCCCATCATCCCCCGATTCTTCAGACACCGCGCCCATCACGAACTTTGTCAAGATGCCCTCGGCGACTCGTCTGTCAACGCTGCCGGCTTCAGCCACCATTCCCTTCGCCTACCGGCTCATCTTGACCACGATTGGGCCGATAGTAGCCCTCGGTGGCGCCGCCCTAGTCCTGCTGTTCCCGGCGACGTACCTCGCCATCATGACACGCAACCGCGGCACCTTCACCGCCGACTCGGCCTTCCTGTACACCGAGGTGGGGGGCGCCCTGCTGTACTTCACATTCGTCGAGGCCGTCGTTTTGCGCTGCTTCGGCGATGCACGGCTGTGGCGTCTCGTGTGCTCGGGTATGCTCCTGAGTGACGCGGCCTACTGCCACTCGGTGGCGCAAGCCGTCGGGGGCTGGGCTTCCTATAGCAGGATCCAGGATTGGACAGTGGAGGATTACCTGCAATTCATGACCACGGGGCTCATGGTCTTGACCAGGATTCTTGTTGTCCTTGGCGTTGGATTCAAGACTGGTTCTGCCGGTTCTGGGCACAGCAAGAGGGCATGATGGATTCGGCGAAACGGGTTCCATGGGCCTTTACCGACACCTGCTCTGCGGGCTATTCCACCCTTTTACTTCTTTCTTGTAACCCCGCTCTTTTATATGTTTATTAGGGAGATCGCGGCATGAACAGCAAAACAACATGTGCTATATCATTTTGCTGCGGTTGCTGGTCTTGTTCGTTGAGGTCCAGAACCGTACCGCTTACACCAAACGGCTTCAAGGTGGGCTTAATACTTCATCACAAATCATGTTCAGAGTAGAAGGTGCATGAATAGATTCTACTCTACCTCACTCAGAATGTATCCTGGTCAGATTACCTTGCCTAGACCTGCCAAGTAAGCCCAGGAATAGAGGGAGCAAGTGGAAGGACCGCCACTGCTATGATTGCCTGCAAGATTGAACGGGTTCACATACTCTGGGCAGGAAATTATCGGTAGGTGTTTGTTCTAGCAGAATACATTCTACGCAAAGTCCAGCCCGATGTGCATCTCGGGCGTCCCCACACCTTACTCCCTACACAACTGATACGTGGAGAACAAACCGGCAAGCTTGTGAGTTGAGACCCGGACATCTGTATTAAGAAATGAACTCTTTGATTCAAGGCCGGGTCCCTTTGCCGACCAACCGACTCGAACTTGCAAGTGGAACAGCCTTATTGGCTTTACGGTATAGCTCCCCAAGCCTTGAGCCTCCCGGATCATCCTCATCCATCAGGTTTGGATGATTAACAGCCCGCAGCCCGCAGCCCGCCACATGAAGCCATGGTACTATACTTGTACGCAATAACAGATTGCGACCACAGTGCCGCGACCGGGTATGCCTTCGGCGACGACCAACGACTGCAACTTGGTTGGGATGGTCTCGTTGGTTCATGGACCATCATCCGCGGCAGCCCAAATGAACCTGCTCATTAAATGTTGCTTTTCACACCTTCCCATCAGTGAATATCACCCCAATCCGAAAGCATCGCACCAAAGAAAGTTCGCATATCGCCATAGTCAAGAACTTGGCCCCCGTCTGCAAAATGGGCATGATCGATAACAGGGTAGTCTAGCGTGTCATCAGTGACCATGGCCGATGTCTCCTGGAGAGACTCGCTGGTTGGCATGGAAAGAACGTCGGCCGGAAAATGAGTCTGAACATCAACTTGCGGTGGGACTTTGTCAAAATTCAATCCCAAAATGAGGTCATGGGAGGGCTCGCTATCGGGATCGTCAGACTTTGCGCTCCTTTCTGCTTGATAGCAAAAGTCTCTTGCAATCTGGGTAAACTCGGATATGATGCTTCCCGGCAAAGCTCCTTTGGAGGTGTACTCTAAGTGGCTGAAATATCCAGTGGCTGCGTCGAGAAGAGCGATATTGTCTCTAGTCTCTTCGTGCAAAGGATTATGCATTACAAAGTCGAAAAGGATGAAGAGCCCAGACATTGGCATGACACCCATGACGCTGAATTGTGGGTAAGCAAAAGAAGAGAGAAAGGAAAGGAGAGGAAAGGGAAAAGAGGCATATGCAATGACTAGACGAAACTTACAAGATGGGCACATGAGGCTCGATGTCGATGTATCTCGTCAACTCGATGATGGTGCGGGCCACCCACATAAGATAGTGTTTGCTGTTTTCTCGTCTCAGATCTTGCTGGCTCGCCATCCGCATGACGAGCCGCTCCAACACGACTCGCATGCTAAAGTACAGATATTGAGTCTGCACAGCGACAAGTTTGGTTCCGTGCCCAGCGAACTGACTTAGATGGTGGAAGGATTCTCCGGGGCGAAATCCATCGGGGACTGACAGCCTCCAGTCTTCAAGTCGTTGGTAAATGTGGTCGATCGCTTTCAGATATGAGTCGTGCGATTGTCGACGGGCGCTCACAGTGAAGAGTGTGCTATAGGCTATTGATGACAACCGCGCGAATCGAATGACGGACAGAAACCAGTTGAAATTCTCAAACACTGAGTCGGGCGTGGGTGGGATCGGGCAGGCAATGTCATCGTCGGATATGATCTTGCTGTCGTTAGGGGCCAGACCTGCAATGGAACCGCCGAGGCGAAGTTTCCCGTCAGGAGCATGGCAAACATACCGAGCTCATACGATTCTGGAAGCACGTGTGCTTTTCCAGGTAATAGACAACCCAGAAGGTCCTCAATTGGCTTACACTGGCATTGGCTGACTTGTGATACCGCAGTGAGAGGGCCATCCTGGCTGCCTCGGCGACCAGAGTGTCATCGAGCTGAAGGCAGCATGCGCTCATCGCAAATACGGACTAACAAACGGTCTTAGTGACTTGCGACATAGTTGTCTTTGCGTGTCTTTGGGAGAGAGCCCGTCCTTACCATGGCGGTCAAAGCCTATTCATTATCCACGGTTGGTCCAGTTCGTGTAAGAAAGCAAGAAAAGGTGTAGGGCCTGTTCCAAGTGAATTGCGAACTTACTTGCAAATTTACTAGCGATTCCTTGGGAACAATGACATCGGGAACATATCCTAGAGCGGTCTGGAACAGATTCCACGTCGTTCCCTGGCCCGGTTGAAAGGTGCCGCCATCGACATATTGGCTTCCTAGCGCAAGCACCGCATGATAGAGGGCAGAGAAAGTCGCTTCCTCGAGCGTCTTGCTTGAAGCATCATGGGAGAGGGCGCGAGATGTGAATTCACCACAGTCTAGGAATGGATAGGCTGGGTGCACGTTTTTGAAGTAGGCTGAAAGTTGTACCTGCTTAGCAAGAGAAACACGGGGGGCTCTAACAAGGGGGGAAACTCACCATCAATATAACTGTCTGCGGCGTGCTTGGATATCTGTACTTGCTGGAGAGGTTTGGTAAAGTATACTCGCGCCCAGGACGACGAAGCTCGGCCTCGTAGGCGCTCCGTTATAATGGTTTCTATTTTATGAATAAGGATTTTCAGGCGATCGGACCCAATCTTTTGGGTCAATTGCTCAATTTGTGGGTCGGAGAAGAAGGCCAAGCTTGAGCTTGGGACTTTTCGCCTCTCTGGTTAACACAGCCCAGGTCGCCATGGAGATCTACGGAGAAGTTGCAAGTACCTCGATCGTCGGAAGTCTGGTGTGAGAGGTCAGTTTCCGGTGCAGTTTGAGGGCGAATGATGCAGTACTTGCCTTGATGACACCAGTCTCATCCGTCAGTGTCTCATTTGAGGGCCCTTCGCGCAGTATGCAGTCTATGTAAAGATGACTGATATCAAGATCAAACCCAGGAGACGAAGACACCCGTGGCGAGTCGGACACTGCATATTATCTTACTTAGCCGAGTTGGCCCAATGCCCGGGCATTCAGTGAAATGGACGGCTTTACCCTTGGGCAGGAATCGTCGTTTGTGGGTGCTAAAGTGGCAAGTTTCGCCTCGCTTCTGGGAGGTTGTCCATGTCACACGTCAGTTTGCGACGCTAGAGCCACGACATGATTCTTGGTGGCGCCAGACGACTTACTGCACAATGATTGCAGATGATGGGAGCCCCGGGGGAAGGATCAGGAGCTACCTCAGCATCAGTGGACAAGAAGGCAACGTGTGAGGACGCCGGCATCCATTACCGATGCATCGGACTTTTCGCAGTCTGCATTGATCACAGGACTTGTTTATTCTCGACATTTCTGGCTTGATCGATGACGGGCGATGACGGGCGATGACAGAATCAGGAATCAGGAATCAGGATTGATGCGATGCGCGAATTCGCTGATCAATAGCTCGTTGATTAATCGGAGCCTGGGGCGGCAGTCGGAGGAACAGCATTGGTCCTTGCTGGCGCAGGTAGTCAGTCAGTCCCTGTGTTCAATTCTTTACGGAAGCAACTGCAGCCAAACGAACCAGGGCACAGAGAGGGTTTCGCCAAGCGGCCGGTATGGAATCCCAAGCTGCGTGATGCTCCTCCTCTCGTTGTCGATGGGAGAAGCTGATTCCAAGATTGGCCGCCATCCATTTGCGCGCCAAGCCAAAGAGTACAGCGGGGTGTACATAAAAGAGCGGGCCGACCAGTTGCCGTTGGAGGACCAGCTGGACCAGCAGAGTTGGCAGCTGGTGGCGGCACTGGCGGGCAAGGCGCCACCCGTATCCTGATTTGCCGGATTTGCGTGATTTGCATGTCTACGTCTCGTCCGTACGGGGACTTGTTGAAAGCGGCCGATGGGGGAAACAGAAAAAGTACAGGAAAAGAAGAGGAGTAGATTACAGCTTGATGATTCACGATACATCAGTCCCTTTTCCATCCAGCAATTCGAACCCATCAATGCCAAAGAGTTCAGCCCAGGTCTGGTCTGGTACGGCTCCAACCAGACTGGCACGTCTCGTCTTCTCATCACTTCTGAACCACTCTTTTTACAAAAGCTTTCGTCTTACTATAGTCACTATCATTGAAAATCGTCACGCCGTTTATCATCCGGATATCCATCCCCCAAAGTGATCCGCTAGGGTATCTTGCCAGACAAATCTTCAAACGGACAATGCGATTTCAGCCTAATAAACTGTAGCTTGTCAAAACTGCCCTGTGGTCCGATGTCCATTCATTGTCTTGATGATGCGGCTCGGGTGTGGGGTTGCCGACGACCAAGGCTTGTGAATCCCGCACAGCAAGCTTCTTGCCCTTGTGGTACGCAAAGTCAATCCGGTCAAGGAGTTCGGGCCGGCCGTTGTTGCTGAGGTACACGGGGGACCACGTTATGCCCGGCACGGCAACGGGATCCGGATGGGCAACACGGAAAGAATCGACAAGGCCTGCATTCGTTGGTGCCTCCGAGGTTGGCCAAGGCACGCGGCCAATGTCGCAGTGCTGATTTCTGGTGGCGCTGGTCCAGTCCAGATGTGACGGAGCGTTGAAATCACCCACGAGGAAAACAGGAACATTGTCCGCGTTGGCAAGGTCATGCTGCATCCTGCGAGTGATTTCCTCAATTTGCCGTGTGCGGCCAGACTGGGCCTCGCGCTGCATGACATGATCTTGGCTCATCTTGTCGAAACAGAAGTCGTAGGGCCCGTACGGATCGTAGCCCAAGTGCGCGTTCCAGAAGATTACGTCACTCTTTGACCGGCGGTCGAGAGTGATTCTCACGGCACCCGACACTGAAGTCGCGGGCAGGACCTGTGAAATGGGATAACGACTGATGATGGAAACATCTTGGCCTTGCCAGGAGAACCATCCCAGAGCACGGGCGAGGCGGGTCCCATGCCCGCCTGTTGATTCTTGCAAACCAACAATGTCCACATTCTGGCTCGCAAGAAACCGAACCTGCTTCTCATGGTAGTTTCGTACTCTGGTGCCTCCATACCAGAGATTGAAACTCATGACAACAAGGCTCTGCACCAGGGGAGACGCAGCCGCTTTGACTGGTATCCTCGCGGACAGCAATGTAGTGGTGCCGGCTTTGTCCTTGGCTTGAACGTGGAGGGTGGTATCCGTGGATCCTGGGCCCGGCGTCCCCGTGATCACACCAGACGAGCTGATGGTGGCCCAGCCTTTGTTGCCGATGATCTCGAATGTGTTCCCTTCCTGGCCAGGCTGCGTGACGAGACTGCCGACGCTTGCTTCGAAAGCTTCGCCTACCCTGGCGTTCTTCGTGGTCAAACTCTTCACCATGAAGGCAAAAGCTCCCTCGCTTCGTACCTGAACGTTAATGGGCTCCGACAGCCACTTGTAACCATTTTCCGCGAGGAAAAATGCCCTGTACTTCCCAGGACCCAGGTTCGCCACGGAGAGCGTAACCTCGCCAACCGGTCCTCTCGCCCACTCCCACGTCAGAGATGGCTGATCCTTGACCTCGCTCACAGGCCCGCCCTGCTCAAAGTAATAGAGCCCTATCCAGTTTTGGTCACTGGGCCGTGAGGTTGTATACTTGATGTTGAGCGGGGTCCTGCTGTAGTCCGCGCTGATGCTTCCAGAGTATCTGCCCGTGCTGCCGAGATCCAGTTGTATGGGAGCAGCCAGCTCTGCGTATCCGTCATCCGCGAGGAAGTAAACCTTGAACTGGCCCTTTCCGAGCCCGTTCCTGTCGAATTCCACCGAGCCCGCCGAACCAGGAGCATAGGCCCACCGGATAGAGGGCTTGTTGAACTTGTCGTTGTCCGGACCGCCGCCAGCAGCATAGTACAGCCCCAGCCAGTTCCTGGCCGCTGGCTTTGCTGTCTCGTACTTGATCTTGAGGGCTGTCGTGGGATCAAGTGTTATTTTCCCCGCCACGTCCCTCCCGACAGGAACATAAACAGGCTCAGAAAGCCACGCATAGCCATCTTGAGCCAGGAAATAAGCCCTGTAGAATCCTGAGGATAGCCCTTGTACCGAAAGCTGAACAGATCCGCTCTTCTCGGGCGCGTAAGCCCACTTCAGAGCATCTTGTTCTTTCACTCCGGCCTCGGGACCACCACCAGATGCATGGTACAGACCAATCCAGTTGGACTTGTGAGGCTGCGGTGTGGAGTATGCGAGAACAAGGGGGTTGTTTGAGGAAATTCGCAATGAACCGGACAAGGACGGGCCTTGCTCACGAGGAAGCGCAGCAGAGATGGACAGGCTCGCTTGTGTAAGCAAGCCTGAAACCAACGCCTTGAGGGACAGATGCATGACAAGAAATTCCAAATATGTTACTGAGTTAATATCTTTATTTTTGTTTATTTTTTCCCGGGGTCTACTCTCATTCTCAAGCCTTTCTGGTCAGTTTATCTGGGCAGAACACGGGTATATATTTTGCTTTCAACTGGTCACGAGTGCTTTGGCACCAAGTCGGTCCGCAAGGTTGCATGGCGTCAAATTGACGGGAAACCTCGGACTACCCTCGTGGACTTCAACCTGATCTCTGATAAGGTATGCGTAGACTTTGCAATATCAAAGGACGTGTTAGCATCGCCTCCCTAATGTTGGACCGCAAGGTCACATAGCGTCAAATTGACGGGAAACATCGGGCTGGCCTCGTGGACTTCATTCTGAATTCTGACAAGGTATGTGTATACTTTCCAAAATCAAAGTACGTGTTGGCATCGCTTTTCTAACGTGAATGCCGTGAAGTGATAAGTCTCCTTGGAGTAGTAATGGGGATCTAAACCCCGCGATTCGCCAACCGCTCTGTGGGGTTTCTGATTCTTGGCGCCCAATCCCTGCTAACCGAGAAGACACGGGGGGCCTTGAGCGGATCACGCGCGCAGACACAGCAAAGCGTTGGCGTCAACCCGTGCCATTGGCACCATGGTTGAACTGGGCTCATCGGGTCGCACGTGTTCGGCGCCTCGCGCCGGTAGTGGTTGAAGTTTGCAGTCGACGCCATATCTTCTATACACTAGGTGCCGGATGACCAAACTAGCCACGAGGTGACTGATACCACTAGTAAAGAGGTCTCTCACTATTAGAAAGGACTTCTGTTACGGATTAGTTAATCAGACTATCTGACAAGGCCCTATAACCTTTTAAGGATCCCTCTGGCTAATGGTCCCTCTGACTAATAGTCCCTCTGAATTTTAAAGAGGAATCTAGCTGTCAAAAGGTTTTCTAACAAGACCTCTGCCGTTGACAAGGTCTTGCGGTGTCACAGATCAATTAATTAGACCGTCTAACCCTGGCAGCATCCATGCTGTGTAAACACACCACCCGCCGGAAAGCAACCCCACCTCTAAGCAGTTCATAGTCGCTCCTTATAAAAGGGATCACCGGTGTTTTTAGAAGCTTTAATTCATAAAAACATTCTTTCCACTTGCAAAGTCTCTCACCTCTTGTACTCCATTGAAGATAATGCTCCAAGAAAATCGATACGCCGTACGAGTGCAGCAAGCTAATGAGTGAGTGAGTGTTTAGCCATCCTAGTTAACCATGTGTTGTTGAAGCGTTACTGATTAGACCTTAGACACGGAAGGGTTAGAAGGGAACTAAAGGTAGGAGGCCACAAGAGGCAGAAGATAATATGTCTTATAGTTACTTTTTATAAACAAAATATAACTATCTGTCCTAATATACAAGATCCTTATGGCTGCCTGAATTTATCGGCATTATAGGCGCAGGGAAAGCGTTAGTATCCGCCTAGGCTAATTATTATCCGCTTCTGTTTTTACTAATAACGTTAATATTAAGTGCGTAAAAGGGCTTTTTTAGTTAATCTACTATAATATAAATTTATACATAACTATCCCTCTTTAGGGGTATATGCTTTTCCCTTTACTAAGATATTACTTAGTAAATATCTAAGGAGAAGTAATATCTTAGTAGGTAATAATACCTTTCCTCCTTTTATAATCTTAAATTAATTTATATTAAATTAATATAAATAGGAGATTTAATAACTAGGACTAGGCTATAAGATTCTTTTATTTAAGGAGCAAGAGGGGTCTAAGCTAGGTTAATATGCGGAGGTAGCTTAACTACCTTATTATTATTAATAATAATAAAGCTAATAAAGCTCTTATTATCTAAACTTATTAAAATTTCTATATCTAATAAGATATATTAGCTTTATCTGGCTATTATATAGCGTAAATTATTTCCACCTCTTATTACTATATATTAAGAGCCCTTAGGCTAGTATCTAGGTTAGTCTAGGAAGTAAGAGTGCTAAGATTAAAAGGAGCATTAAATATAATACCCTTAAGTATCTTTACTCTTAAGATAGTAATATATATAAGGCCTATTATAAACTCCTTTATAGAGATATTAGCCACTACCTTATTAAGAGTAATACTATATATAATTATAAATAGGAATTAATACTAGCTATATAGGTTACTACCCTTAATAAACTTATAATATACTTAGAAAATAGGAATAATAGTAGCCTTATTAGGCTTTATAAAGTAAGGCAATCCTATATACTTATCTATTTATATAAATATAATATTAGGAGCCTATTAGTAAGGATTAGTAATATCTTAATCCTAGTAAATATCTTTTATAATCCCTATAGCGCTATTAATAAGGCCTATAGGCATCTAGATATTCTCTATTAGCATAACCCTTACTCTAATATAAACTAGTAAAGTCTAGTGGAGGTTTCCTGCTATTTAAGAATTAGTATTATACCTAAATTCGCTAATATATATTACATAAACCTAAATAATTAGTAATATAAGCCTTTCTATATAGTTATAGTTATATTCTTAGACTTACTATCTTATATAGTAAATATAGACTATATTTATAAAGGAATTAACCTCTAGAGGTAAGAGCTATAATTAAATTTGTAAATAAAGAAGCTTTTAATAGTTAATAGATAGCTAAGCTAAATAAAGGCCCTAGAGAGCTTTATAGAATAGTGCCTATATATTACCTTATTAGTAGATAACTTACTAAAGCATAATAGTCTTATTAAAGGCCTAATAGGCATTATACCTAGCTAAATCTATATTATTTATAAGTCTCTTATTACTATAAAGAGGCTTCTTAAAGACTAGTAAAAGCTAGTAAAAGTTACTAAAGAGAATTACGCTATAGCTACTAAAGTAGTCCTCTAAATTAGAAAAGATTTAATAAAGTTATTAGTTAATAGAGTAGAGTATCTTTAGCCTAATTATAGACTTCTTATTAATAATAATATATTTAACCCTTTATAGGGTGCCTTATAAGTTAGAAAGCTTATTAGTTAAAAGCTTAGGTAGGGTTATAATTTACCTTAAGACTAGAAAATATAGCAGCAAATATAATATTATTCTGTTAATACTATTAGCAGTAATTCTAGTAGGGGTAGCTTATATAATACATCCTAGGGCGTGGTGTTCTAGTGCTATAGAAATAGTATAAATAATAAATAATTTCCCTATGCCTCCCTAGCTATTAACCTAGAGAAAAAGTAATTTAAGTATTTACTTATTTAGATTAAGAGTATTCTTAAGGTAGTAAATATATATATTAAAAATAAGGCACTACTCTAGATTAAGACTTATAATATTCTAGTTACTTAGGGGATCCTAAGGAGTAATAGTAGTAGTAAAAGACTCCTTAAGGCTATTCTAATACTCTCTTTTCTATATAAGAAGATTAGGATAGGTTCTAATATAATTTCGCTAATTATAGGCTAAATTATAATTATAGTTCCTAAGTAATTTAACCTTATTAGTGTTAAGTTTAATATATAGAATCTAGTAAGCTATTTCCTACTAAGCCTCTAGCTAGACCTTGTTTTCTTACTAAGGGTCTTCCTTAAACTTATTTTTTACTATAGGAGGTAGCTCCCTATAGTAATTATAATAGTAAGCACTAGCGTAGACTCTTTAATAATATATAAATACCTTATAAAACATAGCAAAACTCTCCTCCTTTACTATCTTAAGCTAGTTATAGTTAGTATAGGGATAGCTTAGTATAAGCTTTACTTTATAGAAGTCCTTAAAGCTTTTATTATTAGGATTTACCTTATACTATAAGAAGTAATTTAGAACCTAGTTAGGTATATTAGGGAACTCTTACTAATACTTAGGCTTCTTAAAGAAGTTAATATAGGTTAGGAACTAAAAATAATAAAGATCCTATAGGCTTATAGAATAATTTAAATACTTCTAGTAAGAATTTAAAGTCTATTAGACCTAATCTTTACCCTTAGTAGGTAGATAATCCGCTTACTAATGCTAGTTAGGTAGGTAGTAATTAATACTGTAAATAATATATAATCCTTCTTAAAGATTAAGGTTAAGTAATAGATAGAGGACCTCTTATATAGACTAGTCTCTTTTAGTAATAAGTTTATTTATAAACTTAGTAATAAATCTAATAAGCCTATAACTTACATTAACCCTAGGTAAAATCTCCTTAGCTATATCTTAGAAGGTCTTTAACTGCTATTTAGCCTTACTATAATACTTTAATATATAGGAGATAATAGTATATATGCCTATATAGGGTATAAAGTTAATATTAGTAAGCTATAAGGCTATAACTATAGGGCTAAAGTTATTTAGAAAGGTATTATTCTAAGCCCTATTAAATATAAGATACTATAGGTTAAAGTTCCTTATAATAATTAGCTCTTTATAATATACTTATAGAAAGTAGAATTAGTAGTGTGTCTTCTTTATTAATCTCCTATTAGGTAGTTACTTATAATGCTAATAGTATACTTCTATATACTTATAGTATTAAACATAATTAATTATATTAACTAAATTGCTAAACTTAGGATTTATAATAGGTAAGATTAATAGGTTATTACCCTAATACTACTAATTTACTAACTTAGGGTAAGTATTATAGGTAGTAATATACTACCCCTAGTACTTAGTAAAGACCTTCTATAGTTCTATAGTTATAAGGCTAGTATCTAGGGTATCTTTAATCTAAAAGAGGTAATAAGTATAAGGGCTACCTTAGGACTACTACTTATATTAGTACTAATATTCCTTAATGCTAAATTTAGGCTAAAGAACTTACTTAAAGAATAGCTAGAAGTATATCTTAAAGTACTATACTAAGATATATAAGTTCTTATAAAGGTTCTTACCTATAATCCTAGCCTTAACTTAGTTATTCCCTAACTACTATTTATTATAATTTAGTATAAACCTCTAAAGGTCTTACTAGTGTAAATTAGTAGCTAAAAGGGTAATAAACATACCTAGGTAGCTAAGAGTATAAATATATACCTTAAGCTAGTTCTTATAGCCTCCCTAGTATGCTTATATACCTTATAAGCTCCCTAAAAATCTTACTATAGAGCTAAGCAGTGCCTTAGCTTTAGTAATATCTAAGTTAAAAGCTAGTTAAAGCTAGTTAATATTAATAGCCTAATAGTAATATTCTCTCTTAATAAAGTAAGCGCTTTACTTATTTACTTACTAATATATAAGCATATTAAATATAATATAGTAAAATTAAGGATACTAAGTAAAGTAGCTATTATTATACTTTATTAGGTAATTAATATAGTTAGAGTAGCTTATAGTGTATTTATAAGGCTTAATAAACTTAGCTTCTCTATTTAGAAAGAGACCTAGAAATGCTTCTAAGAGTAATAGCTAAGACTAATTAAACTTATTTAAAGGTATACTATAAATATTAGGTATATTAAGGTATATCTAAGATTTAACTTACTAAAGGGGAATTTACTTTAGTAGCACCTAAGGCCTATTAGAACCTTAAAGCTAATAATAAAGTTATATAAGCTCCTATTACTAAGTAATAAAATTAGGAACTATAGCTTTATTAAAGTGTGTATTAATCTAGTTATTATCTTTATTAAGGTAAGTCTCTTTAATATTAATAGCGTTAGTTACCTCCACTATAAGCTAGTCTATAATATCTCTATTACTAAGTAGCTAGAGCAGATTATTCTTATTTATATTAATATAGTAATACCTAGGATAATTTAAATAGAGATACATGAGCTAGGCCTAGATAATAGGCTACTATACTCTAAATTAGTTATAGAACTAATATATTATATATAGCTAATTTGTCTAATTTATAGGTTAAAGGATAATAATATTAAGATCCTTAGGTAAAAGCAGTAGCTAGTTATAGACTTAACTAATATTCTTTATAAAGTTAACTATATAGCCCTTATATCTATACTACTAACTATAATAGGTTATAACTATAACTATAACGTAAACCTTAGTAATAAGTATCTTTTTAGTCTACGTAAGCTTAGGTAAATAGCCTAGAACTAACCTAGGATTAAGCTTATTTTCTTTAGACTAAAAAAAGGGCTAACTAGCGTAGCATTAATTACAGGATACGCGGCCCTAGGGGACTATATTATAATAGTTATAAGAGCGGCAGATTCTATTCCTAACCTTAAGACTAAACTATCTTACCTTATAATAAGTGTAATACTCTATAGTATTTAACGCTAGGCTTACTACCTAGTAGCTAATTAAGCTATGGTTATGCTTAGTTAGGCATAACTAGTCTAGATCTCCCTAAAAGACTAGATTAGGCAAGATAGGCAGATCCTAAGAAGTAGACTTACTAAGGTTTAAAGGCAAACATAGTTACACTAATAAACACTAAGAAAGTAATATATTTAGATTAGAATCCCTTACTAAGGACTAAGAAGGTATAAAATTATCTATTATATTATAATTACACTGTTTATAATATTTATGTTTTACTCTATTAGGAGTAATAAAGCTCTAGTGGGTAAATATATAATAATATAATAGGCATTATTTCTATTCTATGCCTAGGATAGGATTATTATTATTATTTAGGTTACCTACTATATTAATTTAGCTACTAAAGAGTTCCTAAACTCCTAGCTAATACGGAGAGGCTACCTAGTGTAAAATAGTAGCTAATAAAGGGGTAGGGTTAGGTTCTTCCCTAGCTTGTTGTATAACTTAATGCTTTTATTAGATTATAGCTTACTCTAATTTAGTATAAATATATAGTGTTAAGAGTAAGTTACTATACCTATAGAGAACATGCCTTAGCTTTATTTAGTATATCTTAAGAAGCCTATTTATAGTAAAGAAACCTTATTAATCTATATATTATTTATCTTAAGAAATTAGCTATAATCTCTTATAAGCCTATAGCTTATTACTATTAGGGTAATAGTATAAGAAGTTACTAAGTTTGTTGCTACTTAGGGGATTATACTCTAGTAATTAGGCACTTACTACTACCGCGTACTATAGCTATTATAGAATATAAGAATTATATAAGAGCTTAAGACTATAGTAATATAATATTAGCATTAGGTTAATATTAGGGTGCTAAGTAGTAGTATATACTAGCGTATTCTATTAGTTATAGCACGCTAGGTATTTTTATATTAACTTATCCCTATTCTTTAAGCTAATAAATTTATTAATAGGTTTATCCTATTTATAACACTAATATATACGCGTTTCAGAGGCATTATTAGGGATATCTATAATATTAGCTAGATTCTTACAGCCTTGATTATAAGGAGAATTAGGCAGTGGTATAGGAGAAGTAAGAGAAGCTATCTTATTAGGATAATTTACTACGTTATATATAGCTTAAAGAAAGCTAGATAATAATTAGATAATAATAGGTATAGCTTTATTATAATAGATAGGGATATAGTTAGAAAAGGAAAAGCAAAGAAGAGTTAAGAAGGAAATTTAGGTTAGTGTAAGAGAAAAAAGTAAGAGATAAGAGGTAATAGTAAGGAAGGAGCACTTAAATAAGGGAAAGTAGGACTATTATATATAATACTATAAATTATATTATAAACCTACTAGAAAAACACATAAATAAATTATTATATTAGCGAATCCTACGCTTATTGCCTTACTTTGTAAATTAATAGGATTATATAGTATACATATACGCCTGCGCATTTACGTACGTGGTTGCATTAACTTTACAATATTAAACAGTAGGTGGATTTGCATAGCATTCTTATGCCTTACTCCTATCTTAGTATATAGACCTAAAGGTAAGTATATAGTCTATAATTATAATACTCCTTATAACCTAATATTTACTTAGAACATTATATTTAGTGTAGTTAGTAATAAGGCTAGCACTATTAATTATATTAAACACTATATAGACTAGCCCTATATAGTAAACTGCCCTTGTAAATTAATAGTTATTATAGGCTGCTTCCTTGCCTAATTTAAAAGAAGAAAGAACTACCTCTATAGTATTATACTTACTACTATAAAACTAAATACTATAGATACTATAGAATAACTATAAATACTATAGAATATAATAATAAATATCTAAACCTAATACTAAACCTAATATAATATAATACAATATAATATAATATAAAGCAAGCAAATAAGGCAAGAGCAGTAGACTATAGTAAATAGTAGCTTAATTATACTATACTAAATTATAAGTAACTTACTATTCTCCTTCTAACCTTACTAATATATAACTATAGATACTTAGGGACCTAGGGTAATATAATACTTTAACTCCTAATAATCCGCTATAGGCGCTAACTCTAGGTTATTAGATAGGTACTAAAGGCAGTTTCTTTTAAGAAGCGTTTAGTCCTAACCTACTACTATATAGAGTTACCTAGTAAGGGTAATACTTTTTTTAGTGTTAATTTTAGTGTTAAAATTAAGTATAGGGGTGTGCTATAAATTATATTTATATAACATAGTAATGCTTTACTTTATAATATTATAATACTAAAAAACATCTAAATTAAAAGGTTATATGTTTAAATTATATCTATATATATTTTTTTTTATAATTACAAAGTAAGTAATATGCTATAAGTCTTTATAAAATATTATAATATTATAAGTTTAAGTCTTTTGTAACCATAATTTAACTATAACACTACCACTACTACTACTACTACTATATATCTATAATCTTAAATTAATTACTAATACTTTACATTATTAAATTTATTTATCTTTAAAGGTATAATATTTTATATTCCCTCTAGGGGCCTTACTAAGGGCCACCTGCAGTGAGCTATTGCCTATAGTAAGCCTTCTCCTCTATGCCCCCCCCCCCCCTAAAAGCTATTAGGCGGTTAGGAGAGGCAGAAAAAAAGATCTTAACTAGTTACTAAAGAGTATTTTATGTCTAACTAATTAGAAGAGATATCTCTATAGAATAACCTTATTTTAATAAAGGGGAAGCGGGAAGCTTTGCTTTACCCTCTTGCCTTCGCCTTGCTAATAACGCAAATCGCAGGCAAAGCTCCGCTTTCCCTGATTTCACACTTACACCCTCTTTTTTTCTATATTTTAATAGATAGACTAGTTAGATAATTAGTTAATTTATTTAGTGATACTAGTTATTAGTTATTACTTAATTAATAGCTTAGTGCTTACTATCTATATCTAAGCTACTACCCCTCCCCCTATAGGAAGCTAGCACTACTAAGTATTTATACTAGGAGAATAGTACTTAAGATTTTTAATAAGAATAAGAGAGAGGTAAGAGGCAGTGCTTATCCTATATAAAAGAGAGGTAAAGAGAGGGGGCATAGGGGAAGGGCTAAATAGTAAAGATAGAGATAAAAAAAAAAGAAGAAATACTAAAAAAAAAATTACTAATAGTAGTTACTTACTTATTAATAAATAAGATAGATAATAAATAATTAGTAACTAACTTAACTATCTATAGGGATTTGCCTAGTATAGAAGGAATAATATGCTTTTTCTAGGTTTATTATATATATAATATATGCCCTATAGTAATAAGGGTTTTAAGAAGTAAGGCTAGGATATATTATAGCAATTACTATTAAACTTATGCGTTATTAAATTATTATAATTAATATATAGTTAATTTAAAATAATTAAAAACCCTAATATTAAGATAATTTAGTGTCTAGAATAAACTATTATTATAACCTATTATAGAACATGCCTCTCCTATTAGTCTAGCTATATATATACGATGTCTTGTAAATAGGATGTATAAAGTAAGATAAGAGGTTAAATAAGCTACTTAGAGAGTTATAGACATAGGCCTTCTATATAACTATATATTATTCTAAGTTAAAATATAAAAGAGTAATATAATATAATTTTATATAGATTATAGTAAGATAGATATATAGTATTTACTCTATGTAGTAGGATGCCTTAATATCTATATGCTAATATATAATAGTATATATATAGACTTAGGGAGCTATAAGTTTATAGCTTTAGTACTCTATAGCTATATCTCCTTATCTATTTATATAGTAAGCCTTTATATATTTCTTATATAAGGGTAACTATTTATAGGACTAAGAATTTATCTATATATAGAGAGAACTAGTAAGGAAGAAGTCTACTAGTCTTAGTTACTATTATAGTTATTAGTCCTATATATCCTATATTAGTAAAGGGCTAGCTAGAGGTAGTAGGGATTTATAGATATTATTTTTCCTTCTCCTAGTTACCTAAGGGGGGTTTTTAGTCTTATTCTTATCTTATATCTTATCTTACTATATCTTAGTGTCTTAAGTGCTTTACTTCCTTTTTAGCTTATCTAATATTAAGATATACTAATATAGCTAGCATATTCTTTTAGAAAATAGATAGTATACTATATATACTCTATATAGGCAGGGATATTAGTAAAGAGGGTAAGTGTTAGTATTATCTACCTATATTTATCCTATTATAACCTATCCTACCTAACCCTTATATCTAAAGGTTTAATACTTTAACTTAATTATAACTTAATAGATAATATTAAGCGTAAATAGACCTAAGCCTAAAGCGCCTATAACCTAGCCTTACTACCCCTCTTAAACTTATATAGTGGTTACTATTACCTAGCCTTTAGTTCTTAAGGGGAATTTATATTATTATTACTATATAAACTTTTTTACTAGTGTTTATTTAATACTTAGGCACTATACTAACTTATAATAGTTAGTATTAAAGATACTAAGATAGTATTTATAGTATATATTACTAGGAATATAAGTAATAATACTTAGACTACTATTATAAGTTCTATAGTAATTTCTATAAAAAAAAAGAAAAAAAAAGAATAGGTAAGTAAGTAATAAATAGGGTATTAGGTATAGTATAAATAAGAAGTAATAAAGAGAAAGATAGAGCACCCCTAAGTATAGAATAATATAGTGTAAAAGTAATAACTATAAAGAGTAGTTTAATTAGATTATAATACTAAGATAGTCTCCCTCTTACCCTTATCCTACCCCCTTATTATTATTATATTATTACTGCCGCTAGTTTAGGAGTAAGGGAGCTTTTTAGTAAGGTGTGTGTGCCTAACGCTAATGCTAACGCTACTAAGGGTATAAGGAGGGGTTAGTTATAGCCTTCTAAGACTATTACGCTAATGCACTACGTGGGCGGGATTTTACGTAGCTATATAGTGCAGACTAGGTTGGTTAGCTTCTAGCCTAGCATTGTTAATTGTTGCTATTGGCACTCTGCCGGCGCTGGCTGCCTGTCTGTCGCCCGTCCCTTTGTGTGGATGGATGGATGGCTGTGGGATGGATAGTGAGTGAGAGTGTCTCTGCTGTGGCTGAACTAGTAAGTGTCTAATCCAGAAAAGCCCGTTACCAATGCTACCTCCGAGCTCGATGGGATCGCGTACTAATGATGATGCCTAGGTCCTCCTCCCATTACTCAAAGGCAGACCTCAACAACATGGAACCACAATGACAACGACCCTTTGCAGCAGCAGCAGCACAAACACGAGGACAGTCAACTCCGGCGCCGCCCCAGCAGCCAACGCGTTCTTCATCCGCAACATCATGTCGACACGCATTATGAGCTCGAGAGATCGAGCTGGGTCCGCTTCAAGAGTATGCTCTCAGCGCCGGTGCTGCCGCTCCCATCATCAGCCTTGCCCCCACAAACTAGGAAGTCGAAGCTTCTTGCCGGAAACCCTGGACAAGGAATGTGACAAGGCTGCCGCGATCCTCCGATCGTTCTGCGGTACGTATGTACGTGCCTCTCACTGCCTCAATTTGTGTAATGTCGTTTTTGTGCCAACAGAATCACAGCCAAGGGTAGGGTGTCTACGCTGATCCCGGTTCTGGCCAGCCTCCAACCTAAAAAGCGAAGGAAGCCTCGAGATGGCTTGATCGACCCAACCAGGCCTTTGAAGACCCGAGAACCGCGTCATTGTTGCCATACCGCCCAAAGTCATATCCGAAGCCGTTGGCCTTGCCATCTTTACTATCCTTCGAGCAGGGTTCCAGGTCTCCGGTGCTGGGCATTTAGGTACACTCACTAATAGGGGGCGGCTTCCACATTGGCAGATATCTATGACTGCGTATGTGTGATCAATAGCAGAGAGACTCTCTCCGCCTTCACGAAACACACGAGTCAGCTTGGGTAGCGACCTGGCTCGTGGCAGGTCCTTGTGGTGCAGGAGGCGCTGTCGACTTTGGCACAGCAACAGCATCATTATCAACAAAGCCATGTTGCCCCGCCAGAATCTGCTCCTCAAAAGCCATCCGCTGCCACGTCTGGCGCTATTCAGGGATCAAGTACTACCTCGGCAGGAAGCATCCCGGCCGCCAACAATACCTTGCAGGGAAAGGTTGGCTCAGGCCACAATCAGCAGAGCACACCAGGATGTACCGGCCTTGGCACCACCCACCCTACTTCCACAGGTACTGCATCTGGTGCACTCCTAGCGTATGGTGATGACGGGAGCTATGCTTATCATGTGAGCGATGTCAAGCATGTTTGGGCGGGGGCACGAAAGAAATCGTTAGGGAAGAGTCTGGTCTCTGTAGGAGTCAGGTAGTCCTATTGGTGAAGCTTCCAGGTTTCCCTTTGCTTTTTTCGTTTTCTCCTGGCGTATCCATGTCTTCGTGATCCCCAGGGCTCGAATTGTTTTTCCAACAGTTGCGACTTTTCATAGTCTCAGACCAAGACCAGATATCGCGATACATGATACTCTACTCCGTACACGATGGCAGAATCCGCAACCTACCCCAGTCTCCGTGGCAAGCTTGTCCTCATGACGGGGCGGTGCTGAAGGCATCGGCGCGGCGGCAGTCGAGCTCTTCTGTCTCCAAGGCTCGAGAGTGGTTTTCCTCGACATTGCCGACAAGTATGCCGCGAGAACTCGTCTCGTCGACAAATTGTCCAGAATCCACGGCATCGCGGTCCCGAAATTCGTGCACTGCAACGTCACCGATCTGGACCAACACGAGGACAGCGCATCCGAGGTCACGTCGCAGTTCGGCCGAGTGGACGTGCTCGTCAACAATGCTGGCTCGGCAAGTATGGCATCCGGGTAAGCAGCATCATGCCGGGCAGCATTGCCACACGGACGCAAATCGACAGGGTTCTGACGGACGCCTACCAGGCGGAGAGCGTGGGCTTTCTGGCATCAGATGATGCTCGTTGTAGTGCCATGACGGGGGGGCAGCCACGTCTGTGATGGGTTGGGTTGGCGATGCATGAGATCCCATCCCGGATGGCGTGGGGGTTGCTGGTTTGTGCAAAGGCACTCCGTACGATATCGTCCGTTTGTACTCGGTACTCGGTACCTCTTCACCTCTTCCGGTTTGGGCTTAGCTGCTGCTGCATGATGAAAAATTCGTTGCTGCATGTTTGCGCAATATGTACGCGTATGTACATTGTCCCCCAGGATCACGGATGCCATCATGGATTGTGGATTGCGGTTCATTCTGTAAATTCCCGGTGGATTGGTGGATTGGTGGATTGGTAATTAGCTCAGGACTTGTCTCTGCAATCATGTTTCATCGCCGACAGCACCTCGTGGCAAAGTAGCCTCCAGGTTCCACGTTCCAGGTTGCAGGGCAGGGGGCCCTGACAAGTTCTAATAACCCAAGCGCCTTGCTGTCTTGCTGTGACCCCCTCACCGTGCCCCGATGCCTGGCGGGATGGATTCACAAAGTGTGCCACAACAAGTGTGCCTCAACAAGTGTGCCTCAACAAGTGTGCCTCAACAAGTGTGCCTCAACAAGTGTGCCTCAACAAGTGTGCCTCAACAAGTGTGCCTCAACAAGTGTGCCTCAACAAGTGTGCCTCAACAAGTGTGCCTCAACAAGTGTGCCTCAACAAGTGTGCCTCAACAAGTGTGCCTCGAGAGTCATCGCATCCACATATTCTTTTTTTTTTTTTTTTTTTTCGGCGAAATTTCTAGACCATTTGCGTCTGTCATACCACGTGCAAGCAAGCCAGAGAGCTCCAGACCCAGGTCTGCTGCCAATACACTAAATACACCACCGTACTGGCGCCGTCGATGGGGTCTCGAACTTTGTCCCCCCCCCGCCTTCCCTTGCTTTGCGTCCCTTTCTTCCCTTGCTTCCCTTTTGTAGATTGAGTGCCTGCCTTGAACGCCCAACTGGTGCCCCGAACAATTTCCGCTGCCGCTGCCGCCGCTGCCGCCCTCGTTGTCTTCCTCTTTCCTCTTGTAAAATGAGACCCCTTGTGAACCAACTTTGTTAGTAAGGCGACTCTCATTGTCATGTCTTACCGAACCTGCTTGCAACACTGGATTCGTCACTGGACATGGGTCAGCCCTTTTCTTCTCTCCCTCGTGCGGCAACGCCATCTTCGCTGCTCTTCCAAAACGTTCGCATCTTTGATGGCCATGTCGAGATTCCGAATGGCTACGCTCTCGTCCAAGATGGTGTGATAGCGCAAGTGTCGACGCGGCCGATTCCTCCTCCCGATGGCTCGACCACTATCATCGACAAGCCTGGTCACACGCTAATGCCGGGCCTCATAGATGGCCATGTGCATGTCTACGAGGCTGCGGCTCTCAAGCAATCGCTTCAGTTCGGCGTCACCACCGTCTGCGACATGCACAATGAGCCCGACATCATGTCGAAAATGAGGACGGTTGCCGCGGAGGATAGCGATGCTGCAGACCTGAGGGCGGCGTGCCACGGCGCCACTATTGAGGGTGGATGGCCGGCCGCCCTCCTCTTGTCTCACGATGCTTCGGCAGAGGTAAGCAAATCATTTTCATTGCCTCCCACGTGCGCGCTTTGTTCTATCCATGGCCATCAAAGCGGCTGTTGCCTGACACGCATGTGTTTGTTAGGGGGGTCGGGGCAAAGACGTTGACAAGAAATGCTAGTTCAAAACAGCTGTTGGAAAATGGCCAAATCTGAAAACACAAGCCGACGTGGATGCTTTCGTCGCGCTACGCAAGAAGGACGCGGATTTCGTGAAGCTGTTTCACGAGGATGGCAAATGCCTCAATGTCGACCTCCCCAAGCCGTCTGTAGAACTGCAGCGAATGGTCATTGAAGCCGCCCACAAGAACGGGCTTCAGTGTTTCGCCCACGCCTTTGGCTTGCAGTCGGCAATTGAAATCTTGGACGCTGGTGCCGACGGCACAGCTCACACGGTTGTGGATTATCCCCCAACGCCGGCGCTGATCGATGCGTACAAGAAGAACAATGCGTGAGTACTGAAGCAGGCCGAAAACGCAGCGTTTCGGAAAACTGACTTCAATGACCTCGCCCAGCCACTGCAACCCTACCCTTGTCGGTATCGCGAGCATGACCAATCAAGGTCTCAAAGATCAGGAGGAGTATGCAAACGACCCACGAGCTCAGAGGTTCTTGCCTGGCCCCGCCAAAGCACTCATGTGCAAATGTGTTGCAATGTCGACCGACACATGTCGGGTGGAGTATGCGTACGAGAGCGTCAGAATGATGAGGAACGCTGGCGTTGATGTCATCATGTGAGTGCGCCCCGTCTCCATCGACGAGTCGTGGCCATTAATATTGACTTGCTTGCTTGCTGATCTTCCTTGTCAACATCATCAGGGGCACCGATACAACTGGCCGGGTCGGCGGAATGGCATACGGCCTTACTGCCCATCATGAAATCGGCATGTTAGTGAAACACTGCGGTTTCGAGCCGATTGAGGCTCTCCGATCAGCCACGTCCGTTACGGCGCGACGATTTCGCCTCGAGGACAGAGGGAGAATCTCAGAGGGGCTGAGAGCAGACTTGGTCCTAGTGGAGGGTGACCCGTTGAATGACATTCGGGACACTCTAAACCTAAGAGGCGTCTGGAAGAAGGGCATCCTCTGCTCCTCGTACCATTTATAAACATAGGAGATGATGTAGAGAGAGAGGATAATCATGGGGGGTTGTAGAGGAAAGGGGGGGGGGGGGGGTGATGAGGAAAACTTGTACTTGTAATTCGTTGGAGTCAGAGGGACTCATATATATGTATAATACTAATACTACGCAAGTATCAACACTCATTGCTCCGAGGCTGAGGAGGCCGAGTTGGCCACACTGCAGACTGCTCTGCGTGAGCTGCAACAGCCAGACGCGTGACGTCGCCTTGCTGAGTCACCAATTGCCCCGCCAGCCTTGCCTCTTATCCTCCATGCAAACTCGTTGAGGCCACGAGTCGGGCTTGGTCTTGTTCCTCAAGTATGAGCGGGCGCGTGACTGCGCTGTCAAAAGTCGCAAAGCTGCTTCCCGATTTCCAGTCTCCCGGGACGCTCTGCTCGTCTGCCGGGGGCTTACCACCATGGCGACGTAAGTAACTGGCATTCAACCTTATCTCCGAGCTTCAATCCGCTGGCCCGTATTCGTCATCCGCGTCACGCCAATGCTAACAAACTTGGCACAAGCACCGACAGCGTACTATCGCTGCCATTCCGCCGCTCTATCCACCTTTCGCTGGCCTCGACGATCCGACAGTATATAAATAGCAAATACGACCAACACCCGGACATGTTTCAGCAAGATCTTGACGTCATTGATGTTCTTCGCCAGGACGCCATCAGTGTTCGGGAGCCACATCTCAGTGGTGTCAAGAAGCTGCAGGCATATGCTAGACAACTGGCTTGGATAAGCGGCAAATTCCCTATTGATGTAAGGCTTGAGAATCGATACGAAGCCAGCTTGGAGCCTGCTGGGCGCGTTGACACATGGCTAACAGAGTTGACTGAGCAAGATTGGTGCAGAGTTCACCTGGTACCCTGCCCTAGGGTACAACACAGAGCGGCCAATGGTGCGAAACAATATCAAATACGAATTACTCAATGTTCTCTATAACCTTGCCGCCTTGTATTCCCAGCTTGCAGCCAACACATCTCCATCCACCACTGAGGGCATGAAATCAGCTGCAAACTACTTCTCACTCGCGGCCGGTGTGCTTTCTCATATGAAGGAACACGTCGTGCCCGAGTTGCGAATGTCCGACCCGCCCGAGGACATGGATCAACATACGCTGAAGTCACTGTCACAGCTCTTCTTGGCCCAAAGCCAAGAATGCTTCTGGCAGAAAGCCGTCATGGATGGATACAAGGACGCTTCCATAGCCAAGGTAGCTGCCGGAGTTTCTGACCTGTACAATTTGGCCGGTGAGGCGGCCGTGAAAAGCGAAGCCATTAGCAGTGCGTGGATTCATCATATGACGGCAAAGCATCATCACTTTGCTGCCGCTGCCCAATATCGGGCCGCCTGCGACTGTCTGGAGAAGAGAAAATATGGCGAGGAGGTTTCCAGGCTGACCGATGCAGTCGCCTGTGTGAAGGAGGGTCTGAAGGAGACGAAGGGAAATTACCTCAACAAATCGGTAGTTGATGATCTGAACGGCCTGAAACGAAAAGTCGAAGACGATCTCAAGAGAGCGGAGAAAGATAACGACATGATCTTCTTGAGTGCGTTGCCCCGGTATTATATTGTATTGTATTGTCAATACAATACAATATATTATTTGTTCATTCGTCAGTTAATCGGTCTCCTTCAGACCACGTACCCCCCAAGTCGGAGCTGAAAACTCTTGAGAGAGCCAACATGGCCGTCGCACGCGTGCCTCCTCAGGTCGCTAAGCCGTTCGAGTACTTGGGCGAAAGGGCGGAATTCGGACCGGCCTTGTTCTCCAAGCTCGTGCCCTTTTCGGTTCACGTTGCAATCTCTATTTATGAAGAGCGAAGAGATCGAATGGTGAATCAAAACATCATCCAAGAACTAGAGGCACTCACCAATGCCATACACGCTCTGTTTGGCTCCATTGGCCTCCCCGGGTCGCTGCAGGCCCTGGAGAAGCCTCTGGGCCTGCCGCCGAGCTTGGTGCAGCATGCGGAAGAACTACGGCAGGCAGACGCCATTGGACGACTTCGAAAAAGCTTGGCAGATGTTGAAAAGTTGCGTGCGGCAGACATGGCCGTCTTTGAAGATGGCATGTCAGCGCTGGCCGCGGAGAATGAAGAAGATCAGAGATTGAGAAGAAAATATGGAAGCGATCGATGGACAAGGCCGGAAAGTCAGAGCGATGCCCAGGGTGGCAAGCTTTGGGGGCACGCCGCCGAGATCGAGGGATACTTTGGTAGCAGTGCCGGCAGCGACGGCGTTGTACGAGAAAAGTTTGCTGCCAATGAAGAATTGCTTCACATCTTGAGCGGATCGCACCAGCAGCTGATGGACTTTGTGCCCTCTAGTTCACAAAGGGACACGAATCTTGAACTCAAAAAATCGATTGGTAAAGTGCGGAGCGCGTACAACGATGTTTTGAGGCTCGAGAGCAAGCGACGGAAGAAGGTCGAGACCTTGCGCGACAGTGCCCGCCGAGATGACATCAAGCCAGACATCTTGAAAGAGGCGGCAAGACTCGAGAGAACATATCCTTCCACCGCAATCGTCCCCGCTCACTTTGAAGACTTTTTTGAGAGGCGTCTCGACACACTTTACGAACCGGCATTGGAGGCACTGGACAATGAAGCGGCCGAGCAAGACCGGTTACTTCGTGAAGTGGAACGGGCGAATCGAGAGCTGGAGTCGCAGAAGCGCAGATGTGGTGATGGTGGTTCTCGAGAGCGTGAACAAACATTGCAAAAGCTGGACAGCGCCTACTTCAAGTACAAGGAAATCGTGAACAACCTCGAGGTCGGCAGAAAATTCTACAACGACCTGAACAAGATTGTCAGCCAAGGCTTTCGTGACGTTGTCAAGGGCTGGGTGGCTCAGCGACGTGTGGACGCTAGAGCGCTGGAAGAGTAAGTCATGACCATTTCTTGCCGCCGATCTGGCTTTTTGTGCAAAACACGCTGACGCATGTCCGCAGGGAGCTCAGCATGCCGCCATTGTCGGCTCTCAACTTGTCACGAAACCAAACTCCACTGCAGAGCGCAGTTGCAGCTCCGTATCAACATCCGGCCTCACCCCAGCGGCAGCCGGCCTCGACTGCAGCGTCGTCATTATTAGCCAACCCAGCCGAAGCATCCATCCAGTCGTGGGCGGGAAACAACGTTCAACAGCCGCAATCGCAGGCCCCTCAAGCGAGTCCAATGGCTACGACGTGGAACCCGGCAATGGGAATAAAATTCGGCGCCAACGCCGGGGGCCCAGCTCGAGCTGGAGATGATCATGGACGGCAGGAAAGTTCATCAGGGACGTGGAATCCGCATTCAGGCATCAAATTTGGTTGATGTGGTGGTGTAATAGTCCGTAGGTAAAAGACTGAAACGCGCATTTTCTTTTGGGCACAAGCAAGGAGGCACCCAAATCTAGCTTAGAAACCAGGCTTATAGACATGGGACATATTTGTAGATTTGTACGGAGTATGTAGACATGCGTCTCGGGACAAGGATGATACGATTTTAGCAATTTAGTCACAGGGAACAAAAGGTTCATTTGAAACTGAGAGGGGAATGTTGGTCAGCGTAATGTTCTGCAGACGGTCTCGAACAGAGAGAAATCCTTAGGTCCGTGAGAGTCCTCACGGGTCAAATAGGCTATATAGGAAACATGCGCGATTTCACGAATACGGACTAAATGGATCAAGATATGGGTCACTGAGGTGGACTAGTGTGGGGCGGGCAACATCTGTTGGCTATTATACATATACTACGTATAAAACGAGGCATTCTGTCGTGTTGTGTCTTCACTGTTAATGGAAGACATGGTTCATTAATAAATTGCAAGGCATTGCGCAACCTTCCATACACGTGTGGTTCGATATAGTAAATAACCTTGGTCATTATAAAGCGTATACGGATTAGTAATGTCTAAAATATACGGAGGTCGAAGTCAAAAGTCGTGTCCCCTGCACACTGCTGCCTAGAGTGGCCTAAGGCATTAATGTTATAGCCTAAGGCTGTAATGAACTGGCCATATAGCTACTGCATATAAGCGTTTAAAGTAAGAATATTATTCTTACAAAAGAAAAAGTAAACTAAACTAGTAGTTATATAAGGCCTGGATTTATAGTAAGTTATACTAGTCTATGCAAGGCCTGCGTATAGCCTTAACCTAGCTATGCATAATAAGGAAAACTAAAGTAAGGAAAACTAAGGAAAGCCCTTATAGTCTAATTTTACCTTAATAAAGGTATAGTATTAAATACTAAGGCTAATAAAGCTAAAAATTATAGCTTTAATAAAGTAAATCTTAAAGATTACTTTATATTTATTAATAAAGACTAAGAGAAAGCCTTAATTAAAAAGCTTATAGCTAAAGAAGTACTAAATATAGTATTTCTTATAGTAAAGGAAAAGGCTAATTAAAACCTTACTCTTTAACTTTACTAAGAAAGAAAGATTATAACTTTAAGGAAGCCCTTTAAGTAGTTTAATAAGGCTAAAGTTAATACCCTTTAAGCTTATAATATATTTAAGTTTATAATATTTAACCTAGTAAAGTATAAAGACTATAGGATCTTTAATTCTTATATAGTAAAAGAGATTAAGGGTAAGGGAATAGTGTAAGGCCCACTTACAACACTAGTGCACTAGCGCACTACCTAATAAGCGCACCACATCCTAGGGCTAAGTTTATATAACACTAGCAAGCCACTAGCTATAAGCTAATAACTTATATATATAACACACTTAGACCTAGTAAGCTTTAGTTAATATATAAGTACCCTTATATCTCTTACCTAGCTATTTATTATTCTTATAATTCTAAAGCTTTTCTTACTAATTACTTAAAAGTAATATAAATAAAAGAACTATATAATTTATTAAAGTAATACTATATATTAACTAGGACTAAATAAATAAGGGTAATACTATAGCTAAGGGTATACTATATTTTATAAAGACTTTAACTAAGACTAAACCCTTTATTACTAAAGAAAAAGAAATAGTAATTAAAGAGTAAATTACCTAGCTTAAGTAACTTAAAAAACTATAAAAATAAAAATAAAAACTTATTAACTTATTATAACTTAATAAAGAAAAGAAATAAGTAAAAAAAAGCTAAAAAGCTAGTATATCCTTAAGTCTTAGTAGCTAAAAGATTAAAGTCTAAAATATTACTAACCTTTAATACCTTATAAATTTATAAAAGTATAAGATATAGTTAAATAACCTAAACTATACCTTTAAGGAAGTAAAGAAAAAGTACTAATATAATAACTAAAAGATTCTCTTTATACTTAACTATATATATATAAACTATTAGGTAAGATAAGACTAATATATTAAGGAATAACTAGCTAATAGCTAGGATTACCTAAAAGATAACTAGGATAAGTTCTAGGCCTAGACCCTTATATTACTTAAGGACTCTATAAACTATAATATATAAATAGCTATATAGCTAGAGAATATAAAGTAATAAAAGGGTTAGAGCTTTATTAAATTTAGTATTTTCTTAGATTTACTAGAGAAATATTTAGAAAAAGCCTTATAAAAGACCTAAGCCCTTATATTCTTTATAAAATTACTCCCTAACCTATAGGACTATATTAACCTATATTTATTTATTACTAAAATAACCTAAGAAAAGGTTATATAACTTACTTAGTAATTCTAGGAGGTAATATTAAAGAATAAGTAAAAGCTAAATAATTTAGAAAATAAAGGCTTATATAAAGCCCCTTAATATCCTAAATATAACTCTTTATAAGGCTATTAACTATATAAGGACTAGAAGAATAAGAATAAAGAAAAGACCTTAGTTACTTACTTAAATAATAATAAAACCTAGGATAAGAGGTAATACTATAACTATAGTAATATAAAGTATTTTATCTTTAATTATAATAAGCTAAAGAAAGACTAGTAAGAAGGCTAGGGAAACTTCCTAAGGTAAAAGTAAATACCCTTACCTTTACCTTAAACAGAGCATGTAATGTAATGTAATGTAATGTAATATTTAGGGTTTCGATGTAATGTTAGGTGAAAATAAAAGTGGGGTATATTAGTATCTTAGAATATTCTGAAGATTTTTCTTTATTAGACTAATATATACGTTTTTATAATACGTATTTTATTTAATTTACTATTAATTATTTAAATTTCCTTAGTTTTAGATTATCTATTATATCTTCCGCTATAGGGTATATATAGTAAGTTTAATAGTATTATTAGACTCCTTTATTTTTTCTCTATATTATAGGATATTATAATACTAATAAATCTAATTCCTAAGGATTAATATTATATTATTTAACCTAAGTGTTTTTTTTTCTAAAATATACCCTATATATACTTTTTAAAATAAAATAATATAATATAATATAAATCTAGATATTTATATTAACAGCTAAAAAGAGGGCTTTCTAAAAGCTTTTACTTTTTAGTTTTTATATATTTAAGATTAAATATAATATCTAATTAATTAGAATTAATAAATAAATATTATACTTTTAAAAAATAAAAGTTTATTTTTCTTAGTAAAGGTAATAGAAAAGTAAATATATTTACTTAGTTTAATAAAATTTAAAGCTATAAAATAAGAATATAGTATATTTAAAGTATAGATAAAAAGTAAGTCTAAAAATAGGTCTAAAAGTAAGCCTTACTAATAATAGTACTAACTCTTTATAGCTTATTTACTTAAATATATATAATTTTCTCTTAAAAAGAAAGTATATCTAAAAGTGGGTCTAAAAGTGGGTCTTTCTAATTGTAGTACTAGCTAATATATAGCTAATATACTTAGTTTTGTGTTATTTTCTATGAAAAAGAGGTTTATCTAAAAGTAGGTCTAAAAGTAGGTCTTTTAATTATAGTACTAACTTATGTTTGCTAATATACTTAGTTTTATATAATATTCTATGAAAAAGAGGTATATCTAAAGGTAAGTCTAAAAGTAAGTCTTTCTAATTATAGTACTAGCTTATATTTACTAATATACTTAGTTTTATATAATCTTATATAAAAAAAGAGGTATATTTAAAAGTAAGTCTTATATATTTTTCTTAGAAGTAAACTTAAAAGATAGGTTTTCTTAGTTTTCTTAGTTATAATTAAGGTTAGTATAGTAATTTAACCTTAATCTATATTTTTATAAACCTAATATATACTTTTCTAATAGCTTAATGAATTTCTTATTATTAATTTCTAATTATTTAATCTTAATATTAAAAAATAAAAAATAAAAAATAATTACAAATAATTACATATAATGTAATGTAATGTGTAGAAGGAGGGTGTAATGTAATGTAATGTAATGCTCTGACCTTAAATACCTAGGTACTAGTAAGGTATTGATTTTATATACTAGTTATGATTTATAAGTATAAAGATATTAAAATAGTAATAAATTATAATAATTATACTAAGATTAATATTATTAATGCCTAGTTTATATCAATATATAAGCTTAATAAAGCTAAGGCTATAGTACTTATTTTTAAGGTAATAAGGGCCTTTATAGTCCTTTTGTTACGTGGCAGAATGAGCTTAGTCACAAGTGACACTTATAGGGCCAGATTTAGCACTCTAGTTAGAGGAATTAACTTACTTCTAACATTATATATTATACCTAATAATAGCTTTTAATAGTGAAATTAGTATAACTTATAACCTATTAAATCTATTAGCCTCTCTAATAGATTTAACCCTATATTATATAAAGCTAGTATATAATAAGTAGTAGTAATTAGAGATTCTTTTATTATATACCTCTAGTAACCTAGATATAGAAACTATATATCTAAAACTAACTATTTATAATATAAATTTACTTTCCTAGTTACTAAAAATAAACTATATCTTATTTATTAATTTTAGGCTTTTAATAGTATAAACCTAGATTTTAGATATTAAAAATAGAAACTTATTAAAACTAGTAAATAAGAAGATTTAAATAACCTTATAAGATATAAATTTAATAATAGAATTCTTAAAAAGTAAGAATAGCTAAGAGATTAAGAATTACTTATTTACTAGAACCTAGTAGATTTATAAGCTATATATCTTACTTAAAATTAAGTTAAAATCTATATTAGTAAAGCTAAATCTAAAGGATTTCTTAATAAATCTACTAGATTAAAGGGTAGTAAGGCCTTAGAGTAATAATTAAAGAGTATTACTAGTTCTATAAATAGTATTATAACTACTAAGACTAAGAAGGATATAAAGAAGGATAAAAATAATAAAGAAAAGGGGATTATAAACTACACTAAAAATAATATTACTACTTAATATACTAAACCCCCTAACTAATTAATAAAGTTAAATTTAGAAAACCTATAACTAAAACCCTTAGGAAATATACTAGAATTAAGGGAACTTTACACTAGGCTTACTAAATATAATACTATAAAGTTATTATAGGGAGTATTAGAATAGTAATAGGCTATATAATAAGCTATAATAAATAAAGTAGTAACTAGAATAGACTAGCTAGTATTTAGATTAGTAACTAAACTTAGAAACTTATAAAGTACTAGTACCTTAGTAAGTTTAATACTAATAGTATAAAATACTATATAAGAGATAGTATATTTA
>JFGX01000274.1:0-36119 GCA_000729855.1 Epichloe aotearoae | reverse complement strand
GATATACCTAGTTCTAACTAAAGATAATATAAGATTAGCCTATATTACTATAGTAGATAATAAAAGATATAACCTATATAACTATTTATATAGTAAAAGCTACCCTAAAGGTAAAAAGGGTAAAAGAAAGCTTAAGGTCTACTTTAATACTAAAATATCTAGTAGTAATTTAGAGGATAATAAGAATAAAGTATAAGCTAATTAAAATAGGCTATTAAATATATAGTTCCTATTAGAGAACTAATATTACTAATAGAATAATTAGAGTACTTAAAGACCTTTAGGATTTTTCTAACTAAGGCTATATTAGCAAAACTAATATACTAAAGGATAAAACTAAAGGCCCTAGTAGAATAAGCCTTAAGAGAATTAAAGAGAATAACTAGGTTTTAACTAAAGCTAATAAGAGAATATTTAGAACTAGCAGGATAGGTAATATCTATAGGACTTAGGACTACTAGAGATAAGAGGTTAATATTAGTAGCTATAGTAATTCTAGTGTTAGGAAAAGCTATCTAATAAAGAAAAGGAGTATATATATATTATAGTATATAATAATAATTCTAATATATAATAGTATAAAACTTATCTTTAGAAATATAGTTATTATATAACTAAAGAAGGGGAGGTTCTAGAGAATAAAGCATAAGAGACTAACTTTATTAAAACCTATTTTATTAATAATATTAAAAAAGAAATAGATAAGGCTACTACTAAGATAGATATACCTAGGTTAAAATAGCTTACCCTAGGATAAGTAATTAAGGCTATAGTAAGACCTTAAGAGGTTAAGTATAATAGTAAAAAGGTAAATATATATTTAAAAATCCCTCTTAAATTTAATAATAAAGGTAAGAGTTATTAGATTTGCCTTAATATAGGAATATTATTAATTCTAGTAGATAAAGGGTAGTTATAGTAGAATAGGTTAAATATAAAATAAGGAATATAGGAACTAAAGCCTATATCTAGAGTCTAGTTATCTTTTTTTATAACTAAAACCACTATATTTAATTTTTATATCCTAGGAGTAGTATATAGAATAGAAATTACTAGATACTTTATAGTTATAGTAAATATAATACTAAATCTAGGCCCTAAACTATTACTTAGAATAAATTTTCTTTATAAATATAGAGTAAAAATCAATTTTATATGCCCTAAGGTGGTTTTTAGGTTAGTCTATAGTATAGTAGTATAAGTAGAAATATTCTAACTAATAAATAAGGTTCTATATTAGTAGGTAATTACTACCTATATAGTAATAATTCCACTAAAAGCATAGTTATATATACTAGTTACTTAGAAAATAGCGTAGGAAAATTAGGAAATATGTATATATTACATAGAGTTATATTTAAAGTATTTTCCTAATACACTAATTAGCAGATCTACCTAGGGGATAGATAGTTACCTATAACTTAACTAATAAAACTATTACTATTAGTAAACATTAGAAGGTTATATAGCTAATAGTAACTAGTAAGGTTAATACTAACTATCTAGTTAATAATCCTTTTATATATTATACTTATTTTAGTAAGGATATTATAGAGAAAGTAGAAGGTAAAAATAGGGCTAATAATAAATCTAATAAGGAAGGAGATAGTTTTAGTCTAAAGAGGGTTAATATAGGAGTACTATTATATAGGATCTTATACCTAGAAGATATTCTATATATAACTAATAAATTTAGAGTATAAGTTCCTAATATTAATTATAAGGCTATAAATAAATTTATCTAGCTAACTAATAAATATAATATTTATTATAATAAAGGCATTATTCCTATGCCTAAGGACTAGAAAATAAGGATTAATCTTATTAAAGAATAGTAATAATAAAGGCATTATTCCTATGCCTAAGGACTAGAAAATAAGGATTAATCTTATTAAAGAATAGTAATAATAAAGGCATTATTCCTATGCCTAAGGACTAGAAAATAAGGATTAATCTTATTAAAGTATATAATAAACTCTATATAAAAGAGAAGATATTATATTTAGATAAGCTAGTGGCTATAGCATACCTAGTGTTTATAGTGTAGTAAGAAACTAGCTAGGAAAGGAAAGAAAGAGTTATAATTAATATAAAACTACTTAATAACATAGTAATGCTAGATATATACCCTCTACTAGACTAAAGTAATATTATAGATAATACCTATAGTAAGAAGGTTTTCTCTCTTTTTAATAGAATAGGATTCTTTTACTAGTTACTAGTTAGGAAGGACTATTAAGCCTATATAGTGGTTATTTTAAATTAAGATCTTAAGGTATTAAATATAGTATTAATAGGTTTTAAAAACTCCCTTACTTTTACCTAAAGGTTTATAGACTAACTTTTCTAGAAGTATAAGTATTTTATTTAAGTCTATATTAATAATATAATTATATTTTTAGATAGTATTAAGGAGTATTTAGAATACCTTAGTATTATACTTAAAATCCTTAAAGAAAATAGGATAATAATTATAGTAAAGAAGTCTTTTATTAGTTACCCTACTATTTAATTATTAGGTTTTATTATTAATAGTAATAGAATTATTAACACTAATAATAAACTTAAAGCCTTTTAAAAGATAGGTTTTCTAAGTAATTTAGTAAGTCTTAAAACTTTTATTAGAATAACTGGTTTTCTTTATAATAGAATCCTGTGGTTTAATATATAGATCTAACTATTATAGGAATAGAAAATAGCGTTATTAAAAGAGTTCTATAAGAAAGATAAGAAAATTACTAGTATCTTAAAACTAGTATAAAAAAAGAAGGCATAGTAAAAGATATTTTTACCTATAAAAGATAAGGAAAAGGCTTTTAAAGATATTAAGGCATTCCTAAGTAAGAAATAAACTTTATAGTATTATAATCTAAAAAAACCTCTATTTTTTAAAATTAATACTTATAAGGAAGGATTTAGTTTATATACTTTCTAATTATAAGAAGAATAGGATAGTTAAAGTATTCCTAGAAGGGATATTAAGAATAACTAAATATAGCTAATTCTATTCCTTTTAAAAGTAATATTAAGTATTAAGAAGTAATATAGTTTAACTAAAGCAGAAGTAGCTATAATTATATAGAGTATTAGGAAGCTCTAAAAAATAGTTTAATCTAATAATATAGTAGTTAATATTTTAACTAACTATTCCCTAGCTAAGGGTATTATTAAGTATACCTTATTATTAATAATAGATCTAGATAAGGCTAACCTAAAACTAGTAAAAGTTATAAATTATTTATTATAATTTAATTTAAAGGTAATATATATACCTAGAATATTAAATATTATACTAGATATACTCTCTAGATTACTAGTAGAAGTTACCTATAGGGAGGTAGTGTAGAAGAGCTAATATAATAAGTTAGATATAAGCGCTTATTTTGTAAATAAGGAATATATTATAAAGGCAATTATAGATAATAACCTTAAGGCTAAAATTATCTTAGGATATTAGTCTAATTAGAAATTTAGTTAAATTATTATAGCTATAAAAGCCTACTAAGAAAAGTAAGTAGTAAGAAATATTAGAGTTAGACTAAAGATCCCTTTATTTAGATAGGATTTACGTAAGAATAGTCTATTATACTACTATAGTAGAGATAGATTTTTCTAACTCTATATTCTAATAATAGAGGTTAAATCTATCCTATAGCTAGTATATAATAACTAATATTATTTTAGAATTACTAGGATAGTAGTAGAGCTATAATTAGTTTATTTCCTATATATAAGCTAATAAATTTGTGATTATATAGCCTATTATGTAGCGTGTTAAGAAAACGTAATTAATTACTTAAAACCACTAGGGGAGCTATAACTATTATAGCTAAAGCTAATGCCTTTTTATATAATTTTACTTAATTTTATTATAGATATACTAGAAGTACTAGCGGTAAATATAATATAGTAGATAGAAGGATACGCTACCTATAATTTATTATACCTAGTAAATTGCCTATTTAGTAAAAAGACACTTCTAATACTAGGATATACTATATATCTAGTGGAAATCTAGGCGGAATTACTCCTTTACGCTCTATATATTATAGACTAGGGATTACTAAGATAAATTATTAGTAATAGAGACCTAAGATTTATATCTAATATATAGAAAGAAATATTTAGGTATATAGAAGTTAAACTCCTTATAGGTATAGTATATTACCCTTAGATAAATAGAATAGTGGAAAGGAAAAACTAGATAGTAATAATTATAATATAATACCACATAGTAACTAACCTAGATATAATATAGATATTGCTATTACTAGCGCTATAATATTAGCTAAATAACACTATAGTAGTAGGTATAGGGCAGGCTCCTAATAAACTATTATATAGTTTCTGCCTATTAAGTGTTATTAATCTACTTTCCCTAAATAATATAACTAATACTAGAGCTAGTGTAAATAATATTATAGTGTTATAGAAGTTATACTAGTATAAGGCCTAACTAGTAATTATAATAGCGGCTACGCTTACTAAAATTTAGTATAATAACTATTATAAACTAGTTAATATTAATAAAGGAGATATAGTATATCTATAACTATATAAGGGGTATAAATTACCTAGTAAACCTAAGAAGAAATAGTTACTATAGAAGGCAGGGCTATATAAAGTATTAGAAAAAGTAAACCCTCTAGTATATTAGTTAGATTTTCCCCTAAATTCATAAGTCTATCTAGTAGTATTATTAGTATAGATATAGAAGCTAGTATAAGGGAAAGACCTATTTAAAAGGGAAGAACTAGCCCTACTACTAATTATATTTAATAATTTAGAGGAAGTAAACTATTAGGAAATTAAAAGAATCTATAATTATTATATTAAGATCCTTAAGCAAACTAAAACTATAAGAGTAGAATTTCTTATTAGATAGAAGGGCTATACTACTAAAGATAACTAATAGATAGTAGAGAATAAAATAAGAATAAATATATCTAAGATAGTAAAAGATTACCTTAAGAAGAATCTAATTAATTAGGCAAAGGAGTATATAAAGAAAGGCCTTAAACCCCCTATAGAATAATAATAGTAAGAGTAAAGGTATAATAATAAGAAGGTAAATTTATTAGGTTAGTACAAAACTATTAGACTCTCTTATATATATTATTTATTATACCTACTAAGGGTAACCTACCTTACTTACACCTTATAACCCCCCCTAATACACTAATAAACCTAGTGTAGTTAAATTTAGCACCTATATATATAATTTTATTTAGACCTTATATTTTGCTCTATAGCTAGGATAGTTAAATCTAATAATAAAAGTAATAAAGTGTTTTACTAGCTATATAATATAGAGTAGTATTACCTATAAGAGATAAGGAAGTGTAATAATTATAAGAAGTACTATATAAAATTTAATAACCTTACTCTAGAAGTTAAATATATAGCTTACTTATTTTATACTAATCTATATTATTATCTAAGTATAAGACTAGACCTTATTATATTTAATAATAAGTTAGATATAAGTAACTAAATAATTTATAAGTAAATACTAGTAGTGTATCTATATATTTAGGTACTAGCCTTAATATAATAAAATTAATTAATAAGGAGTATTACTTTTACTAATTTAGTATAGTAATAAGCTAGTACTAATAAGAAGAGAGCTAAATATAAGGAGTAGGGTAATAACCTTTTAATTAAATTAGGTATAGTAAGCTATCTTAAAGGCTAGAAGCTTTCTAAACGCTATTTACGCCTAGTATTAGAGCAAGATCTATTACTAAGATATATAAATCTAATATAGTGGGTTATATATTTATAATAAGAATAGTATAAAGAAGAATTAAGAATAGTATAAGATAAATTAGACACGCTATTATAGTAAGCTATAGAGGGTAGTAAAGATATTAATATAGCTACTATAGTTATTAAGAAAATAGTTAAAACTAAGGTAGAAGCTAAAAAAGATAGTAATAAAGGTAAAGGTAGTAAAGATAATAATATTAATAATAAACTAGAAGAATTATAGAATCTAGAAGTAGAAAGCTAGAAATATAACTAAGTAATATAATAATTAATATAGGAAAATATTAAAAGGGCTAAAAGATAAAAGTAGCTATAAGAAAGGGAAGTAGTCTAAGGAAATAATAAATCTAGTAACACACTAGGTAAAGAGAATAGTAGTGTAAAGGAGACTAAGAATTAAGATAATAATAAAAGTAGTAATATAATAAATAAAGAAGATAATAGTGTAGTAAGATTTAATCTTACCTAAGTAAGTAGTAAATCCCCTAAACTAGAATTTAAACCTAAGAGTAATAAGGAGACTAAACTTATAGAAACTAAATTTAAAGATAAAGGTTTTAAAAGTAAAGGTAAGGATAAAGTTAATAATATACTAGCTAAATACCTTATTAGGCTATTATAGGTATATAAATAGATTATAGAGCTTAATTTTAAGCTATTATTTATTAGATTTAGAAAACCTAGTTCTAGAATAGATGCCTTAAAGCTAATACTAAAGATTAGGGTAGTAGTATATAAAAGGGTAATAGAAGAATTTAATATAGAATATAAAGGGAAAAGCATTAAGGGGATTAATTTTAGTAGATTTAGACACACTATATTAGGTTATAAGGCTAAAAGGTAGGATATTTAATATATAATATAGGCCTATACACATAAATTCGTGCTTAATAGTACTATAATAGTATTAGATAATCTAGAGGTAGATTTAAAGGATGTGTATTTTATATTATAGTAAAATATAGTTATCTAAATTTTTACTATATTTAAGGAATAAAAAGCTATATTAAGTGTGAGATAAGTAGCTATAAGGTAAGCAGGGAAACCTATAAACCGTATTATAGTAAATCTAATGGAATACGGAGTAATAAGATAAGCAAAAAATTAGGCAAAAATAGTAGCTATAGCCTTTTATAATAGTATAATAGTTAAGCGTAGTTATTAGATAGCTATATATAATAGTATAGTATCCCTACTACTAAGAGCTAATCTATTAGCCCTCTAATTTATAGATAAATATAGCGTGGTAAATAGTATAATTACAGGGGGACTAGCTAGTATTAGGCAAGCTAATTTGCTTTATATTAATATAGAGAGAGCACTAGTGTAAAAATTAGTTAAATTTTAATAGAATAAAGAATAAAATAAACAATATAAATAAAGCAAAATTAATAACCTAGTAGACTAAATTAACTAAGTAGAAAAATAAGCTAATAGAATTAAGATAGAACTCTTAGAGGTAGAAAGAGTAGTAAAAAAAATATATAAAAGTACCTAAGAAATAGAAGAGAAGATAGCTAACCTAATAGAATTAATAAAAGAGGAAGTAGAATCTATAAAAAAGAAGTTTATATAGGTAGTATAGATATTAAAGGATTAGAAGGAGAGGATCCTATAGATTAATTTAGGTAGAATATTAGTAGATTTTAATAAATAACTTAATACTTTAAAATAAGATATAATTAATAAAAAGAAGTATAAGAAGAAAATAGTAGAATTAGTATTTATAATAGTAAAAATATAAGAAATAATTAATATTTAGATAGTAACTATTAATAAGCTATTACTAGAGTAAAAGGGGATTAGAGAGGATATAAAGAGGGTAAAATTAACTCTAATAAAGGTAATTCTAGTGTCTCTAAACTTAGGAGAAACTAGCATATAGTAAGGTAAATTAGGCTAGTAAACGCTAAGGTTAGGTAGTATATAACTATAGATAGAAATAGTTATACTAGAAATAGTAAATAGAAGGACTAACCTAACTAATAAGTAATAATAAACTAAGACCCCTATACTAGAAACACTAAGTAAGAGGCTAAAGTTAACTAAAAGGCTAGGATTAAAGCTAAGAGGGACTTAAGTGGTTTTATAATAGCTAATACTAAAAACACTAATACTATAGTAATTAACTAGGATATTACTAATAATATTAGGAAAATAGATAGAGATAGTAATAGAATAGATAGAAATAGTATTACTAGTAACTAGTAAGGTAGTAGAGAAAAGAATAAAAAAGGGAGATAAATTTGCTAGGTTATTAGATTAAAATAAAGAATTTAGATAAGGATTAGAATAGTATTAGAAAGGGTAGTTAGAGAATAGAATATAATAGGTAAGGGAAGGAAATAGGTAAAACTAGTAAGGAAGGACTATAAAACATAGTAAAAGGAGTAATTAGCTCTAAGAATAGGAATTTATTATTTAATATAATAATTTAATTAACACTATTAGAGGATATATATAGCTAGAAAACTATTACAAATTTTAAGTAATTTTATAATAGAGGTAATTATAATTTTAGTAATAGGTATACTAAACCTGTTTTTCTTTTATTTAATTTTAATAAAGGGGAATATTTTTAGGTTACTTAAGATAGGGAGGTTAAATCTAGCTATAGCTCTATTAGTTATAACTAGGATAGTTGTCTTTTAAGGCACGCCTAGTACTTGTTATATAGTAGAATAAGCTTAGTTATAAGGGATGTTTATAGGGCTAGATTTAGCACTCTAGTTAGAAGAATTAACTAACTTCTGATATTATATATTATACCTAATAGTAGCTTTTATAAGTAAAATTAGTATGACTTACAACCAGTTAAATCCGTCGGCCCCTCTGACGGATTTGACCCTACATCGTGCAGAGCCAGCACGTAACATTAAGGCTCTAGTAGTCTAGAAGATTATAATCTCTCTTATAGCTATAATAGCCTTAACTCTTACTAAACCACTTCTTCTAATAATATTATAATTAGTAACCCTTAGCCTTATCTTATAAAAATACTATAATCTTATAGGGAATTCTATAGCTTCCTAATAATATCTTTATTAGCTCTCCTAAAGGTATCTTAGAACTAGCCTTTAAAGTCTTCTTAGAATAACTCCTAGTGTTACGTGCTAGAATTAACAATTGGCCTGTCAAATTAGGATGTGGCCTGTCACATTAGGATGTGGCCTGCCGTGCCGAGGATGTGGCCTGCACGTGACCTAGAACCCCTATATTAGACGATAGCTCTGACCTCTAGCTAGTTAAATCAGACAAGAACCTCGACACACTCATTTATTACATTCCATATCGTAACACCTAGAGATTATTATCTCTTTAGTTTTAATACTTACTAAGGTTAATAAACCTTATAATATAGTTATTAAGCTTATATTATATAGTAGTCTAAAGGTCTAGTTTAATTAGTTCTTTCTAATTATTTATAAGGGTATAAGTAAGTAATTATAGCTATAGTAGTAACTCTCTTTTTTAGAGTCTCCTAAAAGCTATTATTAAAGGTAAGGGTACTTTACTTTTAGTAGTAAGTTAGGGGTTTTCTTCTCCTAGTAATAGTCTAGGTAATAGTTTAGCCTTTATAGTAGCTTTAGCCCTCTCTCTTATTAATAGTCTAGTAGTTAGATTTATTATATTACCTAAGGGGTTTAGTCTTTAATTTATAGCTATATAAGTTATAAGAGAGTGTTATTAAGTTATTATTAAAAAACTTTAATTAAGCTTATATATTTACCTATCTCTAAATCTAAAGCTTTATATATAAAATAGGAAAATAGGAAAAATAGTAGGAAAAGTAGTATAAGTAGTAAAAGTAGTAAAAATAATAGAAATAATAAATTAATAGGAATAAATAAAGTAATAAAGGTAATAAAAGTAATAAAAGTAATAAGGGAAAAATAAGAAAGGGTAATTCCTTATAGTAAAAGGAGCACCTAGCTAATAAGTATAGGGCAAATAGCACTAGAGGGGAAAGGGAATAAGAAATAAGTAGTAAATAATTATAAAAAGAGGTTATAGGTCTATTAGAAAGAGAGGTTATATAAGGAGATATTATAAGTAAGTTAGCTAGCTTAGCTAAGGTTATTTAATATTAGGTTTAAAGTAAATGCTCTCTTATAGTAATAGATTTAGTTATTTAGTTAGTTTTCTTATAATAGATAATAGGATTAATCTCTCTATTAATAATCTAATAATAGAAGAAGTTAATCCCTTAGAAGCCTAATAAGTCTATAGCTAGAATTTAAGTCTTTTCCTTTAGTATACTTTTTATAGTTATACCCCTATTCCTAAAAGTCTAAATAATAGGAAAATAACTATAGTGTCTATAGAAATATCTTTTCTTATAATACCTAACTTATTTATAGTTATAAAGTTAACCACTAATTAGTGTTAGTTACACTAAGGTGCTTACGTAGGTAATAATATAATAAGTCTATAGTATTAAAGTTAATAATAATCTAGAAAAGGGAGAAGAGAGGGAAATCTAGCTAGGAGAGAAAGTAAGTAAAACAGGGAAGTAGGGCAAAAGAGGGGGTAGCAAATAATGCGGCCAATCATATCGCGTGCATCGATTCGGCGGCCCTACCGGCCCCACATTTAGTCCGGCCTTTAGCCACGATTGAGCCGATGAAGATCCGGAGGAATTAACAATAAGCGCATTTATATTATACTATAAGGATTAGTATACATAAGGTATATACTACATTACAAGTATATTTTTACACTAATATACTATAGAGTTTAGTATATACCTTATATATGTAGTTGCACGAACCAAAGACGCGCAGCCAACAAGGGATGATGAACGCACAAATTATTGTGCGTTCATCATCCCTTATATTATGCCTTGCAACACCTGCAGTAAAGTAACCTGCCAATATCAAAGATCAAGTTGGCTTCCATCGCTAGAAAAACACAAGACACAAAACACGACGCATTTATGAACAACCTGATTTAGCTTAAACAGAGATGAAGTTGTCCGTAGCAGCAACCGTGGCGCTCGCCGCACAGGTATGCCGCGCCGCGGACGCCGGTTCCTGGAAGTCAAGGAGCATATACTTTGCGTTGACGGACCGCATCGCGCGCGGTAGCGACGATGCCGGCGGCAGCGCGTGCCAAGATCTGGGCAATTACTGCGGTGGGACGTTCCGGGGCTTGCAGGGCAAGCTGGACTACATTAAGAATCTGGGCTTTGACGCCATTTGGATCACGCCCGTGGTTGCGAGTATGTGTCTGCAAAATGCGCGCCGTGTCTCCCTGTTCCGCGTTTCGGCTAATCACCAGATTGGAAAATAGACACCGATCGAGGCTATCACGGGTACTGGGCTCAGGATCTCTACGTCGTGAATCCCAAGTACGGATCTGCCCAGGACTTGAAGAACTTGGTTGACGCCGCGCATGAAAAGGTAAGGTACCGAGTATTCCGCCAACGCGAACATAATTTGGCAAACTCAGTTGACTGACTGACTGGCTTGGGCTCTCGTTGCCTTTCAGAAAATGTACGTCATGGTTGACGTCGTAGCCAACCACGTCGGACCCGGCTCCATCGGCGACGTTCGCCCCGATCCTCTCAACCAAGAGAGTTCGTATCACCCCCCGTGCTATATCCGCGAGGGCGACCAGAAAAGCGTCGAGGTCTGCCGCGTAGCCAATAATCTCCCGGACGTGCGCACCGAGGACCCCAAGATCCGCTCCCTGTACCAAGCATGGATCAAGTGGCTCGTCAGCGAGTACAAGTTTGACGGCCTGCGCATCGACACCGTCAGGCATGTTGAAAAGGACTTCTGGCCCGACTTCACCTCGGCGGCCGGCGTGTACAGCATCGGAGAGGTCTTCGACCGAGATCCCGTCTACGTCTCCGGGTATGCAAACTCCATGTCGCTGCTCAACTACCCCATCTACTTTCCGCTCAACAATTTTTTCCAGCAAACGGGGTCGTCGCAGGACCTGGTTGACATGCACAACACGGTGGGGAGCATGTTTCCTGACCCTGCCGCGCTGGGAACCTTCCTAGACAACCATGACAACGCGCGCTTCTTGAGCCAGAAGAACGACGTGTCGTTGCTAAAGAACGCGCTGACATATGTGATGCTGGCCCGGGGTGTGCCTATCGTTTATTACGGAACAGAGCAGGCCTATGCGGGCGGTGCGGATCCGACTAACCGCGAGGACCTCTGGCGAAGCAGCTTCAATACCAATAGCGACATCTACCAGTTCTTGTCAACCGTGTCCGCGGTGAGAAAGGCAGCGGGGGGTTTGCCCGATAATGACCACACGCATTTGATGGTTGAGGCGACTGGGTATGCGTGGAGCCGTGCGAATGGGGCCGTCATTGCGCTGACGAGCAACATTGGCCGTGGAAAGTCGCAGAATTACTGTATTGAGACGAGAAAGGGCGGTGGCTCGTGGAGAGGCAGCTTTGATGGCAAGACGTACAAGGCTGATGGCAGTGGGAAGCTCTGCGTGGACGTGAACAACGGGGAGCCTGTGGTGTTGGTGGGATGAACATGTTGAAGATACCATGTGGGTAGATGGCAATACTTTGAAGAATTTTCACGAGCAGTGCTCTAGATTCCGTCTTCGAATGCGGTGGAACCAAAGTGCTTACCTTGCATACAATCTTGCGAGTTTGATTCTTGCTGCCTCGGTTTCTTGTCTCGTTTGATTGATGTTGAAATGGAGGGCTGAAATCGCAGGGTTTCTTTTCTGATTTACCATTGCGAGGCTTATTACCGCACCAAATTTGCAAAATCTCTCAGAGAATGCAATTCGGCGGCGGCATGAGCCGAGTGTCTTAAGTCACGGCTGGAAGAAACATGTTTGGTGTCTTTCTTGGAATGCTGGGTCTTCGCAAGGGTGAGCGAGGCCTATGCCCGGCGCGCCGAGTGACACGTCGACTGGAATGGCTGGGTTTTGTTTCAACTTGTCTCTTCGCTGGTACGTAGCGCAGTGAAATGTTGCCGCCGGAGCTTTGAGATCGAGCCAGACTCATAAATGAACAGCCGAACGGATCGCGTTGTGGGGACAGAGACGGGACGGAAAGCATGCAGCAAACTCAAATGGAGCCCAAATGCCAGTAACGCACCAATGGCTGTCGCTGCACCACACCAAACGGGCACGAAGTCACTGAAGAAGAGAAAATTATGAAGCCGTGTACGGAGTAGTGAGTTGTCGTCATGCTGTATGAGCAGAGGGGCGCCACTTGAGCCAAGGCGTATCTGTTCGAAATACCTCGATGGCTCGTGTACGCCAACAAATCTTGGAGGGTTGCCGGAGCCCATGGCTGATTTCTGAATCTTTCCAGCAGGCCGACGGGACATTGCGGCCGCGTGTTTGCTTCGCAAAATGCAAAATCTTTGCAAAGTGTACTTCGATGAAGCCGAGTCCCGTAATTTGTGCCAGGATCATGCGTTGTTGCGCGACGAACAGTAGGTTTTCTGTGTGCGTAGCCATACTTATTCGCAAGCTCGTTATTTTTTCCCAGTTCAGGAAATGCATTTTCATATAGAGTGCTTCGTAGTTTGTTTCTCGTCTCGTCTCGGCGTAGGTTAAGTGACATCCAGATGATTGTGTATTCATCACCGCGGGCGTTTCCTGTTTATGCACACACAACTTCTCACCCTGGCTCTTTCCTTCTTAACCCGTTGTATCCCCATCCCGGCTGTTGACTGCGCAAACAAGCCGTCGGTTCTCTGTTCCATTAATCTTCCCACGCCGTAATCCCTCGTATTTCTCACGCACAAACATGGGCGCGGATTGCTGCTCCGGTGGTGAGAGCCACGCCGCAGATTTCCCCGCATCGGGCTCCAGTCAGCATGGCGACATTGCGCATCACGAGGTTAAGGAAGGGGAGTTCTGTGACGATGATTCCTGCTGCGATGAAACATACAGCGACTCTGCAACGCTTGCCTGCTGCTCCAGTGATGATGAACACTGCGACGGTGAGTACATCCGATTACCGGATCTAGCCGATGCAGAAAGCCGTCCGGACATCATGTCTGACACTGCCACATAGAGAAATGCATCGTCGCCGCCGCCGCGTTGGAGTGCGAAAAGACTTGTGAGACCGGCCAAAACGGTTTGTACATTCCAGTCGGCCCACCACTGAACCCCCTGGATGACTTGTGGTCACACCAGACCTTCCGTCATCGATAGGTGCATCTTGCTAACACGTTAATAACTCCTCTACAGGCTCTGCTAATCATGACCACCAGCACGATGTCAATGGTGACCATCCGTCCCCTGCCTGTAGCATTCATCTTGCCAAAGCGTTCGACCAATATAGCGCCTACCTCGAATCAGCTCGCTGCATATGCCTTAATATTCTCGAGAGAGGTTGGAACACCACTTGCTGCGCTGGCCAGCCCAAGAAGGGTCGCATCGCCGCCGTCAGAGCCCAGGCTAGCAACAGTACTGGCACGTATACCAGCGGGCGAAACAACCACAGGCACGACGGCCCTCGCCATCACCACGAGATTAGGTGTCGTGGCCGGACGGCGCGTCGGGGGGGCGACATGTGCGGCAAATCTGACAAGGAGGATTGCCACAGCGGTCACGAAGTCGAGCATGTCATCATTGGGAAGAAGGAAAAGAATTGCAGGCCACATTCAGCCAGTTGGGATATCGAAAACGCGGCCTGCCAAGAGCATGTTGCGGTGGCGGTCGATGGTATGACTTGCTCAGGATGTGGCAACAAGATGGAGCGAACGCTCAAAGCCATCGCCGGCGTTTTTTCTGTTCGGGTCAACTTTGTCATGGGTCACGCCGAATTCAGCGTCGACACTTTGGTCAATAGCGCAGACGAAGTAATTCGTACGGCCGAGAGAGCAACAAATTTTCGCTGCCATCGTATGGCTAATGACGACCAAGTGCTTGACGTCCTGGCCTCGGGGGAATCTGCCAAGGCCCTCGCAGATGTCGCAACTCCTGGTGTCACGGGAACGACTATTTTGAACAAGACGACAGTTCGCGTGGTGTACGATCCCACCATGATTGGGGCGAGGGAGCTGCTTGAAACATTCCATGGTCGCTCCGCTGGGCTGGCACCTCCGCAAGATGACCCATCGATGTCAAGTGGCCGCAAAAGACTACATGATCAACTGATCAAGACAATCCTCTCGGCAACGTTTACCATACCCGTTGTTGTTCTGGCTTGGGGTGATAAGCTGGTCGACGAAAGGACTCGCTCCATAATTTCCATCATACTGGCGAGCATCGTTCAGCTCATAGCCGTCCCAGACTTCTACCGGCCGGCAATTGGCGCTCTGATTCACAGCTGTACTATCGAGATGGACATGCTTGTCGTTGTCAGCATCACTGCTGCATACGTGTACTCTGTTGTGGCCTTTGGATTTCTCATGGCAGGCAAACCTTTGGAAACAAGTACGTTGTTGATCACCTTGGTCATCCTTGGTCGATTGGTGGCTGCTTTTGCACGCATGCGGGCTGTAGAGGCCGTATCTCTCCGCTCCCTTCAATCAATGACAGCCACCATTGTTGAAAGCGGAATCGACAAAGAGATCGATGCTCGGCTTTTGCAGTACGGTGATCTGCTCAAGGTTGGCCCTCACTCTGCCATCGCCACCGACGGTATCGTGATCAGTGGTTCTAGCGAAGTTGACGAGTCCATGCTGACTGGGGAAAGTGTTCCGGTGTTAAAAAAAGAAGGGGATTCTGTCATTGCTGGAACCGTCAACGGGACCGGCACCTTGGTTGCCAAACTGACTAGGCTTTCAGGCAAGAATACTGTCACCGACATTGCCAAGCTTGTCGAGGAGGCTCAAAACTCGAAGCCCAGGCTCCAGGATCATGCCGACAAGGTGGCGAGCTGGTTTGTCCCGATTGTTACCTCCATCGCCATGGCCGTTGTGATTGTCTGGCTCATAATCGGCTTCAAAGTGCGCCGTTACAGGACCGTTCATTCCATCTCAAACGCCGTCACGTATGCTGTCGCAACTCTGGCCGTGTCGTGCCCATGTGCGCTTGGTCTGGCAGTGCCGATGGTGCTGGTAATCGCCGGAGGCATCGCCGCTCGCAACGGTGTCATCATCAAATCAGCGGAGTGCACAGAGCGCGCACGTAAGATCACGGACATCGTTTTCGACAAGACTGGGACTATTACCGAAGAGATTCTCGACGTCATCGAGCAGGAATACCTCATAAAAAAGGATGAGGCCATTTCGATTTCGAAGGCTCTGATTGCTGGGAACAAACACCCAGTTTCTCTTGCCGTGACCAAGCACCTGGCTCAGTACAGTACAAGTGGCGCGGTCCTCGACGAGGTCCACGTCATTCCGGGTGCCGGAGTTGAAGCGAAAATCGAGAAAGCGACCGTTCGTGCAGGCAATCCCAAATGGACTAGGACGGCTTCTCGCGACGTGGTGAGCCGCTTGCAGGATGGTGGCATGACACTGCTGGTGGTCACACGCAACGGCGAACCCATTGCTGTGTATGGTCTCCGCACAAGGCTACGTGAAGAAGCTTCACGCGTCATTTCTCAACTCAGCCGGCGCAAACTGACTATTCATCTCGTCTCTGGTGATCAGAAGCAGGCTGTCGAGATGGCGGCAGCCCAAGTCGGTATCCCTCAAGTAGCATCTCAGTGCACTCCTTCACAAAAGCGTGATTATGTGGCCAATCTCATGGCCAAAGGCAAAACAGTCATGTTTGTCGGAGATGGAACCAACGACGCCGTTGCCGTAGCCCAAGCAGATATCGGGGTGCAGCTGGGCAGCGTGCTCTCTGCCAGCGATGTCACGCGCGGTGCTGCTGACGTGGTTCTTCTCAACGGTCTCGAAGGCATTCCGTTCCTCATGGACATCAGTTGTGTCAGCTTCCGTCGCATGGTCTTCAACTTTGCATGGTCTGCCGTATACAATGTACTGGCCATCCTTTTGGCTTCTGGCGCCATGGTCAACATTCGCGTGCCACCAGCGTATGCCGGCCTGGGCGAAATCGTCAGTGTACTGCCCGTCATCGCAGCGGCCATGACGATGTTGCTGAAGAAGACCAAAGTTGCGTCAATTGCAGCTTAAACGGCATTTGATTCAGCCAGCATTGACGACGCACATCACATACTTGCTTTGTACATGTGAACAGCAGAAACAGAAAACGACTTCGACAGTGCCGACCGGGTGTGAGCGGAATGATGCTGGGTGTTTTCCCCTTTGATTGCTGGATCAGTGAATGTTGGGTTTGGTGGCCACGGCCACATCCATAGACAAGAAAAAAAAAAAGCTCCTGTGACGTCCACGGGCCTTGTCCATGCTGGTTTCGAGGATGAGGTGGCGGCAGATGAAAAAGGTGATTAAATATATGTGATGCAGACACTAGTCTTACGTACATTACTACAAGTTATTTTTTTGCAAAAACCAACAGACATCTGATGTTGGGGGTGCGTGATGAGGTGTGGAGGGGGGAAAGACGAGATGTTGTGTCTTGTCTTGTTTCGATAGCCCGCCCCTCTTATCTTGGTGTCCATCAAGGTCCTCGCGCCACGCAACACTTCATCATCTGAACCAATTGACGCGCCAATTGCACCGCGTTTTTCCTTATACTATACTTGAAAAAAAAAAAATACTTTTCAAAATAGATCAAACATCAAGCCGTAAGTACGTTCATACTACTCGGCACAAATCAAGGTAGCAATCATCCCGATAAAATTACATGGTTTCCACACTCCCCCTGCGTAGCCCTCGATATTGAATCGTACGTCTCGGAAGTAGAAGGACTCGCGCCGGCCAACTCCCGGAAATCCACGACAGTATACATCTGCTGCAGCACCTCGAGCTTCTCTCGCAAGTAATCTCTCTGGTGTTTCTGCGACCTCTCGAAGCTGAAGATGAAATGCACCAGGAAGAAGAAATCTTCTAGTCTTGCCCTGGCCTCATCCTCCGTCTGGCTTGCACTTCTCGGCAGAGCGAGGACGTCGGCTACGGTGCTCGTGATTTCAAAAAGTTTCTGGAGGATGCCGCTTCCGTGGAAGACGACGCTCGATATGCTTTTGAGGCGGGACACGAGGCTGCGCAACTGGGCCGAGAGCCGTTGGGCGGGGAAGTGGAGGGAGAGTCCCTCGTGGGTGTTCTGGGTGGGCTCGGAGCGGAGGAGGCCCTTTGACAGGGCGAGCTGCCAGACGAGAGTGCGTAGCCAGAGTCGTGTGACGAAAAGGTCGGCGTGCTGGAGTTCGACGAGGGCGCCGCAGCCGCGGGCGACCATGTCTTTCTCTTCTTCGAGGGCGTCGGCTTCGTCTTGATCGATCTGTGCTTGCTTGCTTTCGATCCATTGGGAGGTAAGTTCTGGTGCGGAGGAGGGGCGATTCGGGTCCTGCTGCGCGGCCCAGTGGGCGAGGAACGACTCGTCAATGTTCTGGAAGAGGAGGATGAGGCGGTTCCACCCGACGGCGACGTGAGTGGGAATGGAGTCGTCGAGGAAGGGGAGGCCCGTACGAAGGGGGGCCATGGTGCACGGAAAGCCCGACATGACGAACAAGAAACGTTCGTGAATGTACATTTCCCAGTACATCCTTTGCCGACGACAGAGTTCGACATGACCCAGCCGAGAGTCTCCTTGATGGTATTGGTGCATGTTCATCATCTGGACCATGCTAATTGCTTCCTGCAGGATGGTGTAGCTGCGGTCGAAACGCTTGAATGCCATGAGACTGATCTCAAGCCAGATGCAGGTCATTATGCGCTTGACGGTGACTGGCATCTCGTCTTGCAGGCCGCCGCTGTATCCGTCGCGTTCTCTGCTCGTTTCCGCCTTGCGATATGCCCAGAAGCAGTACTGCATCAACGTGTTCATTTGCGCGGCGATATCGCACCCATTCATTGTCCATGAAGTCTTGGTCAGGTTGATCGTGACAGCGGCATATGCGTGGACGAGGGCAGAGTCTTCGTAGTCGTGGTACATGTTGTGAATGGCAGCTCGGATCTCTGCCGGTGTCAAGATGGGGTTGACGGGATACACGAGCTCCTCGAACTCGGGAAGCAGCCCCAGAAAGTAATCTGCCGAGAAGCCGCAGCCCGGCACAGTATAGACATGATCGGAGCGCGGACTACTGGTGAGGCCGTCGACGATCCCTGCGATGGATGTTACCGGCACGGCTCCCGCCGCTGTCGGTGATGATTCTGTCGAGGGACTATCGCCTTGACTGGCAGAGTCAGCTTGAAGCGTAGCCCCGTATGGCGGAGATGACATGGTGGTGTTTGCGCCATTGGAAAATGACTTGTTGCGCAGCTGTGCAACGAGGCGTCCCCCGAACGCCGGGTTTCCGCTTCGGAGGCGCTGGTGCAAAGTTGCAAGCCAGGTTGAGGTGAGAGCATTGCGCGCAGGGCTGTTCGCCGCTGCAGCGGACTTTCCTCACACGGCAGGCATCGCATGCGCGTGAAACCTTGGCCCCGGAGCCATTTGAGGCTTGACTGTTCATTTAGGCTTGTGATGCCGTTTGCATGAACGGCGGGGCCGAAATGCGCGGGGCGGTGGACGACGTGGACGCGGTGGATGGCGTCGTGACTGCTGGTGCCGTTGCTATTGTGCGAGAAGAAAGGATACACCAGTCGAGATCATCGTCGACGACGCGCTCTCAAGGCAATCGGCTGTTCAGCGCCTTTCTGCGGCCGTTGAAGTTTGTGCGCAACCGTGATTCCCTCCCCCCCCCCTACCCCCGCCTTTTGACGTCGAAGGCTCTGCTCTGGTCGGCGTCTGAATGACAGATGAGGTCAGCACTTGCAGTGCAGTGTCATCTGGGCTGGACCAGCACCGGGCGAGCGAGGCAAGGTTGAAGGGAGTGAGTACTCCGTACCAGGCCCTCAATGTTGATGTTGGAAACGACACCACTGCACCAGTGTCCGACGCCGAGTCAAGCTGAGCGATGGATTCATGGATGGATAGGGCCGAGGTGACGAGAACCTCGACTTCTTCAACGGACTTGACTGGACTGGACGGGGCTTGTCGTCAGTGGACGACGATGTTGCAATAGGGGCCTGCACTTGCCGAGCCATCCCACATGATGAAGAACCCCACTTGTGATGTCTAGATGCATAATATGGCAACGTCGTACCGAGTTACATATGTATGTAGTCCGTACGAAAAAATGTCTTCCCCAATATTACCATTGATGTCTTTTTTCACCTTTGACCCCTGCTACAATACATGTCATTCGAACTGGAGGGCCTTTCAGCCTTATTCGTGTCACGTGTTTTGCAAGAAGCATGCCTAGAAACATGCATGTTCTTCTCACGGTCATGAGGACGGGCCCAAATGAGCCTGTCATGTAATAACCCAGCCACTGGGTCGTCGAATGACATTTCATGCCAAGTGAGCGTAATGTGCTCGGTGTTGGTCGCATCATGGGGTGAGTTGCCTATCTCTTTGATGCCCATAAGGCTACCCTTGCGTACCGACCCACTTTTCCTAGCTGGCAAAAGGGGTGACCTAAAGTGACCTTTAGTGAATAGCTAACGCGGTAGGGTTGTGAAATATATGATATTACTCTTTATAACTTAGATATTTCTTAGTACTTATGTTATACTATAACTTAGTATGCGCTAGAAAGTATCTCAAACAGCGATGTTTTTATTGGTTAATAACCCTTGTCAGTACGCAAGTGTAGCCTTATGGGCATCAAAGAGATTTCAGCGTGCAGACCGCTCTACACGTGCCTCCCAACAGGGGGCCCTTGGCGACAACAGAATAGCCAAGAGAGTGACGACATGGTGATGATACATACGGCCCGAAGAAAAAGACCAGCAAGGACATGCTCGGCTATTTTGCAGCTCGCGGGCTGCCTGACCCAGACCGAGGCAGCGTCTTCCATGTACCTTCGCACCCGGTGGATTGTCATTCTCATCTTCCTCCAGCCGCAAGCGCCATGTCAAAAGAGAGAACCCAAGCCACGCCAGAGAAGAGGGCCGAGATGGACAGCACCTGGGACATCATCTTCCATCCACGAAAATTGGGCATTCGTGGGCAGACATGTGGCGCACATCGAGATGACCAAGAACCCGGTAGACCGTAGAGCCATGTCCCTTCTTCACCGCGGAAGGTCATCTGCCAGCTACAGGGTGGAATAAGAAATGACGTCAATTCTAATATAAATAATAGTAGTTAGTTAATAATTATAGTAATTTTTCTAGCTTTTAACATTTTTTCAAAAAAATAATTTACTTGACTTATTATAATCAATCTAGGTATTTAGTATAGTTAGGCCATGTCTCAGGTCTTTGTTAAGGGGGGGGGGGCATGGTTAGATAGAGTGCATACGGAGTAGTCCGTACACGTTCATATATAGGCGAGAGCACGTGACATTATAGCATTGGCAACGTGGTGGACTGACTGCCTTGATTTCAGTAGGATGCTTTGATCTCTCAAGAATTGATTGGCTGGTCGCCGTACTTAGGATTTCCCTGTCATCCACCAAGTCGGCGGGATTCTTGCTAAACCGCTCAAAAGCTACAGGTGGAAAAAAACAAAAGTTCACATCGCCGTCATGAAACACCGCGCTGGACGTTCCAAGATCAACATGCATTACGACATGCTTTGTGCACATACCCCAAAGGTCTTTCAAAAACTTACCAAGTCCAATCCTCCTCCTTGGATAACCCCCCAAAAAAAAACCGCATAACACGTTTCTCTTCTATCACTGAGATGGATCGCTGCCAACACGCTCAACCATAATCTGCTCCCCCACCTTCTCATCTTCGGATGCGTTGTCGGATCGCGCGTCGAATCGATTGACAATGGTGGACTTGAACTTGCGAGCGCTGATCTTGTTCTCGAAGAGAATGTCGAGTTCGGCGTAGGTGCGGTCCTTGGGCTCTGGCAAACGGAAGAAGGTCCAGAGTGCGCAGAGAAGGCAAGTGCCGGCCCAGAAGAAACCAGCCTTGGCGCCCCAGTCCCAGGCACTCGGGTTGAGCATGCGGGGGGTGATGATGTTGGCGACGAGGCCCACGACGTTGTAAGCATTTCGTGCAAGGACGACGGACTTGGTTCGAAGACGGGTTGACGTCAGTTCGGCGACGAGGGAGTAGCAGACGGGGCCAACGGTGGCGTCATATGTGAAGGTGTAGACCAGGAGCATAGAGCCAATAGCCCACTGTGCGCCAGTGTTGGATCGGCCGGCAAACGCCGTGCAGCCGATGGCCAAGAGCAGGACAGTCATGAAGGCTTGGCCACGGAGATACAGGGTTCGACGACCGAATCGGCCCATGAGGAACCACGAGCAGACGGTACCGACAGCTCCAAGAGCATACTGACCGAGAGACATGTTGAAGGAATTTTCAACAGCCATACCAGCTTGCTGGTAGAACATGGTCGAGTAGCCCATGAAGCTAGCGCCGCACAGGGTCTGAATCATCCAAGTCACGCAAACAATTTCGGTTCGGCGCGCGTTGACGCTTCCTCGGAAGAGATCGAGGTACGAGATACCAGCAGTGAGCTCCTTCTCCATCTCATTGGTATGAATCATCATGGAGACGGTCTCGTCGGTTCGAAAGTCCAGGCCAGTGTTGCGCGTCGTCAAACGTTCGAGGGACTTCTTGGCATCTTCAATGCGACCGCGCCGGACGAGCCACCATGGAGACTCGGGAGCAAGATAGACGCCGATGATGAGTGGAATGGGCCATGTCCACTGCAGAGCGAAAGGAATCTTGTAGCCCCATTGGTCGGTGCGGGTCAACATGCCACGCAGGACGCCAAGAGCAATGAATTGGCCCATGACCCAGCAGAGGTTGACGTAAGTTGTTAGGTAGGCTCGGAGATGTGTCGGGCACACCTCCGAAGCGTAGGTCGTTGTGAGAGTCTGGAAGACGCCCCAGGGGACACCGAGAAGAATCTGCCCAACAAGAAGTTGCGGGAGGCTCTCGGCAAAGAAAGGGATGAAGATGAATGCCGCGCATGCGGCCAACGCGGAAATGAGCGTCCAGCGATAACCGAACCGATCGGCCAAGAAACCAACAACGAAGAGGCCGATGATTTGGCCAGAAAGTGTTCCGTTATTCAGGCCTGACTGCCAGGCAGCGGTGAGCTCATGGGTGCCATCGGGCTGTTGAACGCCGAATTTCTTCTGGAAAGGGGGATACGCGAAAAGGGTGCTTAGGAGGACCATATCGAACCCCTCCATGACAAGGCATGTCGAGAGGAAGACAGACCAGAGACAAGCCTTCTTGTAGAGCTTGAAGGATTTGATGAGTCCAAGATTGTGTTCTGTCGCCGTGGCGGCCGCAGCCTCATGAACGAGACCCGCGTCCATGTTGCCACGGCCGACAAAGACTCGACGCTGGTCGCTGTGAGTCATTTCTGAGAGAAGACGCTTCGCCTTTGTCGTTGTCGAATATGTGTGTGAGAGCGTGTGGCGCGAGAGAGTTAGGTGGGAGGGAGTCGGCAAACGAAGCCGTGGTAGCAGGAATAAATGAGACAATGACGTCGGTTCTCGAAACTCAGCCAGAGAGCAGCAGGTGGCAAATGGCAATGCCGCCAAATGGCAATGAATGGTTGATATGTTATCCTGCTACATGCCTTTCGTGCGAAAACGGGTCAGGCTGTCTTTATAGTTCATTATGTGTGGGATTTTGAATTGTGAACAGAGTTGGGCGATTTTGGCTCGGGAGCACTTCGTCGAGAGCCGAGACCTCGACCTCGGAAAAACGTGGCTTGCCTGGGGTTGTTGCCTCGTTGTTGGCCACTAGTGTGAGAGCCACCAAAGAAAGACAGACCCATCCATTTAACCATTCCCGCCCCCACTGGCCCCATCGCCCCCACCCTTGGCCCAAAATCGTCAAGCTCGCCAAGCAGAGTAGCAGAGACGTCTAATGTAGACACACGGCGGGCTCGCCGATCCTCAAGCCTGTGACGATTATATGTAGTCTGGAATACGCTGTTGTCCCCGCCGGGTTTAGTGGCATCCCCGATCGGGTATGGCGCCCTCCCCGTACCCCGCCCCTGCCTCCGCCTAGCGCTTGTATAAACAAATCAACCTTTTACTAGGAACATGGAAGCATGGAAGACAGAAGGGCGCGACTATATAAAAGGTTCCTAGATAAATAAGCGTAGCTACCTAGCTACTAGAAAGTTATATGTATGCATATAAGGCAAGGTATATAGTAAAGGCTACCTATATCATATAATGGAGATTAGAGTTTAAGACCTTTATACCCTAATTCCTAGCGAGCTTCTTTCTAGTAATAATATAAAATCTAAGCCTTTACTTTATTTTTGTTACTTAGGCTATAAGCTATAATAAATTTAACTCTTTTCCCTTTAGGGTAATAAACCATTAGCTAGATTATAATAGTACAACTATAAAAATAGCTGCGTCTTTTAATTCTAATCCTAATCCTGTAGTAAGTATATGATGTGTGCCATAAGATACGCGCCCAAAAACACACGATCGCGATGACAAGCACTAGGAGTAGGGATCATAGGGATGGATAATATAACAAGGGATAACAATGTTAGTTATCTAGGTAAGGGAACTATTTAATCTATAAAGAGACTACCTATAGCTAGATTCTTTTTACCTTTATTATGCCCTCTAAGATTTTTATATTTTATATTTAGCTTTACTATAGCTAAGATTATACTTATATTTATACTTATATTTATACTTACTATAAAAAGATAAATAAAAGAGATTATTTTCCCTAATTTAATTAAAAAGGTATTTCTAATCTAGTAGACTATTTAATCTAGTCCATCTTTACCTATAGAGATAGATCTAGCTATTATTATAATTACTATAGTTAAGTTAATTAACCCCTTTGGCATATGCAAATGCTAGCGCTACCTATGACCGTAAGCTAGCATTGTGCCTTTTAGGGTGTTGTTTTTCACTTGACACAATAATAAGAGTGTAAGAACCTAGAAGGTGTGCTAGAATTCCCTAATAGACTAAAAGATCCGTCAATGCTAGCTGTTGCGGATATCGCAGCCTCACATCGCAGCCTCAGGCATTACCCCAGTCATCCTCTCTTCGTTTGACAACAGCGCCTCACAAAGAGAATCTCATTAAAAGAATTAAGAAACAATACTCAAGAAACCCTTGATTAAGAAAAAGATACAAAAATAAACAATGATAATTAAGAAGATTTATTAGGCCAATACTTTCAATAAGCTTAGACTTAGCTATTGATTTTATAATTTTTTTGGTGTCATTAGTTGTGGCCAATGCATCTTGTAATATTTGTATGTGAGAACAATGGATAGCTAGGCAAGAAGTATAGGGGCACTCGTATAGTGACTGAAGCTTGCTAGGTATGCGTACGAGTCGCGGGCTTATAGCTAGTGGATCCCCCCTTCCATTTACCTGCCATTGCTTTCTGTCATGCTTCTCACTACTGTCTTTTGCTTTGCAAGTCGTCTGAAACCACCCGTTCATCAAGTTTTTATGTCATGTAGATTGCAGTTCAGGAGCGTATCATGGCTCAGTGGACGATGACCCAAGTGCAACTGGCGACTTTGGCATATCCTCAGATCGGTTCCATCACCTCCATCACGAAATCAGGAGAGTCTGTCATTGGCAAGTTGTCTACAGGGCGGCTGAAGGGCTTGTTCCGCAAGGGCCATTCTCCACAGTCATCGAGTTTTTCACTGCCATTGGACAATTATATTATATAATCAGTAATTACTCATTATAACTTATTATTAGATATATAGACCATATTACAGCTTATCATTAAGGAATTTCACTTTAAAATGAAAAAAAAAAAAAATACAACGAATATAACGAATATAACGTATCGTATTGTAAGGTGCAATTTCAGCAGCGGCTAGCATTGACGGATCTTTTGGTCTATTGAGGAGTTCTAGCACAATATACTACTATAATAACCTATAAATAAAGCATCATATTACACTATATGTTACGGGGTAAAACGTGCACAGGCACTAGGGAACATTATAAGGCTAGATTTAACATTCTAGCATAGGAATTTAACTAACTTCTAACATCACACTTTGCACCTAATAGTAGCTTCTACAAGTGAACTTAGTATGACTTATAACCCGTTAAATCCGTTAGCACCTCTGACGAATTCGACACCATATCGTGCAGAGCTAGCACGTAACACTATATTACATTTTATAATGCTTGTAATATTAATCGACCCTTATTGTGTTTCTGTCCTCATTGGTTGTGGGGTCGTGGCTAATGCATCGAATCTAAGAGAAACATAGCTATCTAGTAGCTAGCTAGGCTCTTTATTATCTAAGGGATTGTGAGAACAATGGGTAGCTAGGCAAGAGGTATGGGGGCACTCGTATATTGACTGAAGCTTGCTAGGTCTAAGTGTGTTATGCGTGCGAGTCACTAGCTTATAGCTAGTAGCTTGCTAGTGTTATATAGACCTAGCTCTAGGATGTAGTATGCCTATTAGGTAGTACACTAGTATACTAGTGTTATAAGTAAGCCTTATAATTACCCTTTTACTTTTAGCTAGGCTTTTAAATAGCTTTTACTAGCTTATATATAGCTATTTACTAACTAGTAGCTATATTAAAATAATAATAAATAATAGGTAGTGCTTAAGTATAAATTTACCTTTAGCTTTTTACTATATTATATACTTTTCCCTTTTATAACTATAGTAATCCTTTCTTAAAATACTATTATACCTTAGATTACTATAACTTTACCCTTACTAATTACTATCTCTTTACTATAGAGATAGAGATAATTCCCTTAAAAAAATATTGTTATATATATTATTTATATACTAGATATGTAAAGTTTAAGAAAAACCCCCTAGAGAAGCCTATGCTCCCTTAGATAAACTATTTATTCCCTTATGTTTTATTAGGTATTATTATAAAGGTAAAGCTTATAAAATATTATCTTTAGTGTTATTACTATAGTAATATATATAAGGGGGTAAATCTACTCTTTTTCCTTAGTATCTTAGCTTCTTATTACTAGGATTATATTAGTCTCTTAATTACTAAGCTATATAAGTAATAATCCTATAATAAAATCTATTAAGATTTTTACCTATAGTTACCTTAGTATTAGTAGTAATTTAAGGGTTCTATATAGGTAATACCTCCTAGCTACTACCTACTAGTATACCCTATAGCTAGATATATAGTCTAAAATAGCCTTACTTATTACTAGCTACTAAAAGTAATACTTTAATAGCTTAAAAGTATACTTAGTCCTAAAGTAACTTACTAGTAAATTATTATAGTATAGCTATAGAAGCTCCTATTATAAGATAAGCTCCTATAGAATAATTACCTAGGCTTTATATATTAGGAGGCCCTTTATACTATATAACTATAGACTAGCTTTTTCTCTTCCTTTTACTAGGGAGTTAACCTTATCTCCTTACCTTTATAAATTTAGATCTTAGTCCTATACTTTTTATAGTAGTTATACTAATAGTTTATTTAGCCTAGATTAATAGGGATTTAGTAATATAATAGCCCCCTAGATCTCTTATATTATACTAATATCTTAAATATATACTACCTTTTCCTTAAAATTACCCTTATCTAGCTAATCTTTTATTAGATTTATAGTAGCTAACTAGCCTTTTACCTAGGCTACTCTTACCTTTATAGGTTCTAAGACTAGTGCTATATTATAACTTCTTTAATATATTAGTATCTTTTCTTTTATTACTTTAGTAGCTACTATTTTCTTCTAAAGCTTTAGTAAAAGTGCCTTATTTAATATAGGTTTACTCTTATAATTAGACTTTTTTAATAATATATTTATAAGGTTACTTCTCCTTAGTTTATATTTAATTATAAAATAGAAAGGGTAAAGGAATATATACTAATATACTTACTTACTATTTAACTTTTACTACCTTATAAAGGTTTATAGGTTATAGTAATTTAAAAGGACCTTTACTAGTATCTTTATATCTTTAATATAGTATTACTAGTATTTAAATAACTTTACTATAGTAAGTAACTCTTAATTAGCTATACTATAGTTATATTTAGTATTTATAAACTTCCTTAACTAAAAGGCTACTAAATACTAATAACCCTTATTATCTTACTAAGATAGGATTCTTACTATTATAAAGACTAAGGTATTTATCTTAATATATACTAATTAACTTAGGTTATAATATTAGAGAAAAGGCACTTACTAAAAGGTATTTTTTAGCTAGCTAAATACTAGCTACTCCTTTACTCTAAATATAAATCTCTTAGTTTAAATACTATTTTAACTACCTTTTATTAATATATAAAGGGGTATTACTATTCTAGAGTATTTATAAATAAACTATTAGTAAAAGTTATAGAATCTAAGGAAAGACTATAAATCTTTAAAGCTTATAGGCTTTTTCTATTTCTAGATTATATTAACTTTATATATATTTATTAATATCCTATTAATAAAGAGAATAAACCCTAGGAATTTTACTAACTCTTAGTAAAAGAAATACTTAGAGGGTTTTATATATAGCTTTACTAACCTTATATATTCTAAAACTTCCTTAATATATATAATATATTTCTCCTATATTTTAAAGAAAATAAGGATATTATCTAAATATACTATATGTTGAATCCTTCGGACCCTTGGGTCTTGTTTGGTTTAATCGTGGCCAAAGGTTAGGGCAGATGTAGGGCCTTTAAACAGATGCATATAACGCGATTAGCTATAACCCTACACTATCACAGTGCCTCTATACTATAACGCTATTACTACCTTACTTTTCCCCTTTTTTACTTACTTTCTAACCTAGCTAGATTCCTTTTCTTCTTCCTTTTCTTAGCTCCTTAGTTATTATTAATTATTATTACCTTTAGAGTTAAATTAGACCTTTTATACTAATATATTATTTCTTAGTAAGAAAACTAATACTAATTAGTAGTTAAAAAACTATAGATAAGTTAGGACTATAAAGAAGAGATATTTCTATACTTATAGCTCCTTATCCCTTAATCTCTAGACTATTTAGGTAAGAAAGTATAACCTAGAGTATACTAAAGAAAGAGACTAGTTTTTTAGACTTTTTAGGCTTTTAAGGGATTAAATCTTTACTTAACTATTAGGCCTATAGGATATTATAGTTAAAGATTTAGTTTTATTATCTATTATAAGAAAACTAACTAAATAACTAAGTTTATTACTATAAGGTATTTATCTTAAACCTACTATTAATATAACCTTAGCTAAAGCTAGCTAACCCTTTTATAATCTCTTTTTCCTATAGTATCTTTTACTATAATAGTCTTTATACCTCTATACTCTATATATATTATATATAGATAAAGACTTATTTCTATGTTTACACTATCTTTATTTCTATGTCTATATTATCTTTATAACCTATTTTTCCTTTCTCTCTTATTTTTATTATTTATCCTATAATTCCTCTTATCCTATTTATTCTATTACTTATTACCCTATTTTCTCCTATTTTCTCCTATTTATTCTATTACTTATTTTACCCTATTTTTCCTATTTATTATACTTACTATATTTATTATATTTATTCTATATTCTTTATTCTATTTTTCCTATTTTTACTTCTTTCCTATAGGCACTTACTCCTATTAGATTACCCTATTAATTATACCCTTATTTAGCCCTTTCTATTAGGCTAACTAGCTCTATTATATTAATAAAGTTAATAGTAAAGAGCATTACTTTTTACCCTATTCTAATTACTATCTTATTTTCCCTAGATAGTATATACTAAGGCATTATTAAGCCTTAACTCCTTAGGGCTAGTAAAGCCTAATATCTTTATTATAAAGTAAAGATAAAACTATTTTTACTAAAAGAATAGGATTAGAAAGTAGTTTATTAATAATACTAGCTTAATAGTAATATTTCTCTTAAGGTAAGATACCTAAGGTACCCTAAGAGGTATTCCCTATAAGACCCTTAAAGAAAGAGTTACCTAAGTAGCTTTAAATATACTATTTTATCCTTATAAGGAAATAGAAAGAGCTAGTATAACTAGATCTAGATATTAATATATAGTATAAACTTAATAACTAGATTATAAGGTTTATTATAACTATATAGCACTAAGGCTAGGAAAAGAAGAATCTCTAGGAGAACTTTAAAGAAGACTTTAAAGGTTAGAATAAAGATACCTTTAAAAAAGCTAATAAAGATATTATATAAGAACTATATAATATCCTATAAAAGAATAAAGTATATATTCCTAGGGGAATAGGAATTCTAATTATAAACTTTTTAGACTAAGTTCTTTAAGAAAAGATAAAAATAATATAGCTAAAAGAGAGGTTATAATCTTCTAAACCCCCTAAACTATAGGTTTAGGCTTAATAAGCTTAATAAAATTAACCTCCTTAATTTATAATAATAGAAGATTATTATATATACCCCTAATTAACCTTCTACTCTCTATAAGAGTAAATATAGTATTCCCCTTAATATTAAGACCTATAACTTAAATAATACCCCTATTCTTAAGAACTTACTTTACTAATAATATATACCCTCTCTAATAAGTAAACTATAAAGAAGATCTCTAAGCTTATAAAGATATATAAGGATAGTAATTAATATAGTAAAAAGCTATATAACTTCCTTATTGTTAGGAGCACAGAGGTTAGAGACAGGGCGATCATATGATAGAGCCTTAGATAAACCTTAGGTCTCGCGTATAACTAAGGGCCTAGCTAGCTACTAGATAGCTACGTGCGCACTAGTAGGGTATTTAATAAAGACTACTTATATTATATATAGAAGGTTAGAGTTTAAGACCTTTATATACTACTAGCTAGGTAGTATTTATCTAGTAGTAAATATATATCTTAGCCTTTACTCTATTTATTTTACCTATAACTAAAGTTATAATAAATTAAACTCTCTTTCCCTTTAGGGTAATAGACTATTAGCTAAATACTAATATAAAGAAGGTATAGAATATCTATATATAATATACTAGCACTATATAATAATAAAGTAGTAAATAATTAATAAGTAAGTAGTAGCCTAATAGAGACTTAGACTATAGGTTTTAATAATAGGGTATACTAAACACTACCTATTACTAATTAAGGTAGAAATATAAGATTTAGTAATAATAATAAAGAGAGTGTATTAGCTAGGCACTACATAGTAGTATAGGCTAAGCTATAATATGCTAAATTAAGGTAGAAAATACTATAATTAGAGGTGTAGACTAAGGAAATTAAGGTAAATCTATTATTAGCTAGAATAAGTAGCGGACCTATAATTACCCCTTATAAGGATAGATAAGCTATCCTAATTCTAGTTCTTCTAGTAGGTTATAAGCTAGTAATGCCTCTATATTAACCTAGCCTTATAAAGATATAGTTAAGGATCCCTATATATAAGGGTAATACTTATAAGAACCTTACTATATTCTTATTAGATTTAGATATATTATTTAAATTAGACTACTTTACTTTTAGGGATAATATAACTAGGGTAGTATATACTAGTAGCTACTTAGCTAATAATATAAAGTAATAATAGATATATTATATAGCTATAGATAGCTATATAGATTATTTATCTTACACCTAGAAAGGGTTCCTTAAGTAGCTAAATACTAGAATAATAGATAAAAATATAAGGTACTTAGAAGTAACTAGAATACTACTAAACCTAAGGTAAGGGACTAACTAATTATTTTAGACCTTTATAAGATTATAGATAAAAGTAAAGGCTAAATTACCTAAAGTAATTCCCTTATATTTTAGAATTTCTACTTTCTAAATAGCCTAAATAATACTATAAGAAAGTAAATAATTAGCTAGGAGTTTTTAATATTATAAAGCTACTTATAGGGCTAAGGTAAGAAGGCTAAAGTTATAATAAAGTTAGGTAGTAGTAGTAATAGAAGCTATAATAGTAAAAAGAAGAGGTAGTGCTTTACCTCTCCTATAAATAACTTATAGTAATAAAGTAAAGACTAATTAAGGAAGCCTTTTAAGTATTATAAATATAGAGTGCCTAAATACCCTTTAATAAAATATTAGGCACTAGACTATACTACCTATAAGAGTAGTAAGTATACTATAGAGAAGTATAAGGATAGTAGTAACTAAGCTATAGATCCTAATAAGATACTAATTAGGTTAGTATAAGCCTAGGATTAGGACCTTATTATAAAATAGCCTATAGATAAAAGAATTAGAATATAAGTATCTCTATAATAAAATAATTACTAGCTAGTAGTGTTAGCGCTATTTAATATAGGTGCGTTATTCTTAACTATTTACCCTAGGTTATTATTAAAATAGGATTAGAAGAATATAAAGAAAATAGACTAAATACTAGAGAGTGTAAGTAAGACTATAATTCTATATTAGGGGATTCTATAAAGATTAATTAAGGATAAGGATAGTATAGGCTATATAAAGATCTATTAAGTTAGCTACTATATTTCTAATACTAGAGAAGGGATAATATTAGGTATAGACTAGACTAGAGAGTATAATCCTATAATTATAGATTAGAAGTAAGTGCTTTAGAGGTTCCTAATAACTAAAGATTACCTTATAGTTACTTTAGGTAAGTAATAGGTATATAAGGTAGTAAGAGAGTTATTAGTTATATTAGCTATAGGTTTAATAAAGGTTAAGTTAGGTATACTAAGAAATAGTAAAGAAAAAGAGCTATATAAGGACTTACTAAAGAATTTACTAGTAGTAAGTAACCTAAGGCTTAGTAAGTTTACTATAATAATACTAGAATATACCTATTATTTAGTTTAGTAAAGAGCTAAGAAAGCTATAATAATTATAATAGTATATCCTAGTAAGAAAGTAGCTCTTATATAGGATATAGACACTAACCTAGGGCTATAATAGATTCTAAAGAAGTATATGGAATTTAGGGATATATTCTCTAAAGAATTAGCTAGTAAGCTCCCTAAACTAGGGGGTTATACTTATATAATTAAATTAGAAGAGGGGAAAACACTACCTTAGGGGCCTATATATAACCTAGCTAAGAAAGAGCTAGAAGTACTTAGGGAATACCTTATAAGTATATAGGAGAAGGGATAGATTAGAAAATTAACTAGCCTAGCTAAAGCCCTAATTTTATTTATTCTAAAGAAATTAGGGAAATTAAGGCTTTATATAGATTATAGGGGCCTAAATAGAATTACTATTAAAAATAAGGCCTCTTTACTACTAATTACTAAAATCCTTAACTAATTAGTAAGTGTAAAGATTTTTATAGTATTAGACCTTTAAGATATATATTACTAGCTATATATCCGCTTTAGTAATAAGTAGAAAATAGCCTTCTAATACTATTATAGTTACTTTAAGTATCTTATAATGCTATTTAGGTTAGTTAATGCACTAGTAACCTTCTAAGAGTATATTAATAATGCCCTTAAAGGCCTTGTGGATATAGTCTATATTATTTACCTTAATAATATCCTAATATATAGTAGTAATATTAGGGAGTATATATTATATATTAAGATAGTCCTAGAAATGCTTTAAGATATAGACTTTTATATTAACCTTAAGAAGTATTAATTTTTAGTTTTAAAGGTTAAATTCTTAGGTTTTATTATATCTAAGAAGGGGATTAAGATAGAACTATTATATATTAAAGTAATTATAATATAGCTAATACCTTATAGCGTACTTAATATCTAGTTATTTCTTAGATTTACTAGGTTTTACTAGCGCTTTATTAGATAGTATAGTAAAGTGGTTATTCTATTAATAGATTACCTTAAGGGAATATAGCTAGTGTTCTTTAAGCTAGAACCCTATAAGTTAGTAGTGTTTAGAGAACTTTAGAAAAGGTTTAAGGAAGCACTAATTCTAGTGTATTTTAACCCACTAGCTCCACTAAGAGTGGAGATAGATATATTTAGTTATGTAATTAGGGCTATACTTATAATATTAGTACTAGGTTACTAGTACCTAGTAGTATATATATTAAGGAAGTTAACTAATACTAAACTACGCTACTTAATACTAGATACTAAGCTATTAGTAATCTAAGAGGCCTTTTAAACTTAGAGATATTACCTTATATATTTAACTTACTAGATTATAGTTATTATAGACTATTTAAACTATAAGTACCTTACTATAAAGCCTAAGTTAACTAGTAAGTAGGTAATAGCGCTAGATAAACTTCATCCTTTTAACTTTAGGATTAAATATTATATAGGGAAGTTAAACCTTACTAATGCCCTATTAAGAAGATTAGATTATATTAGTAAGAAGCGAAGAGTAAAGGCTATAACCTTATAGCTACCTAATTTCTTATCTAAGTTTAATAACGCTAAGCAGTAAGAATACCCTAGTAAAAATAGTAATACTATAGGTTCTAGTGTAGTATTACTTAGTGTAATAGATAGCTAGTTATAAAGACACTATAATAGTATTACTAATATCTAGGGTTTTAAGAAAATATAACTTAACTATATTATTAAGAAACTTATTAGTCTAGTAAGTCCTAAAAGTAGTATACTAGATAGGTTAGTAAATAGTAAGTAGTAAGAGAGCTATAGTAGTAATAGTAATACCTAGTAATTAGAGTTATTACTTAACTATAGGTATCCTATTAGTCTAGTAGTTCCTCTAAGTGGTTCTCTAGCTTAGATAGTAGCTAGTAAGTAATGTAAGTACCCCTTTAAAACACTACTTATCTATAGGTTAACTATAAGACTAGAAATACTCTATAAGTAAGCTACTTATAGTAGTATTATAGTAAGAATTTAAGCTATCTAAAGAACCTTTTCTAAGTTTAACTCTAGCACTTAGCATAAGGATATAGGATTAGAAGCTCTAATTTAGATTATATTATATAAAGTATAGTAAGGTAATAACTTTACTATAGGTTAAAGGGAGTTACTTAAGAGAGGTAACTTAGAAGTATTATAGATATAGTTTATTAGGCTTACTAAGCTATTAATATTTAAGAATTAAGTTTTTATTCTAGTAGGAATAAGAAAAGAGATATTATTACTTACTTATAATAACCCTATAGCTAGTTATTAAGGAGTTAGTAGGACTCTCTATAGAATTATAAACTAGTATTACTAGCTAACTATAAAGAAAGATATAAAGGTATATATTAACACTTATATAAGCTATTAAACTTTAAAGCTAAGGCATTATAAACCCTATAGTAAGCTAGTAACACTACTAGTGCCTAATTGCCCTTTTTAAGAATTATTAATAGATTTTATTACTAGATTACTACCTATAAAAGACTTAAATTAGACCTATAATATAATTCTAGTTATTATTAACTAATTTATAAACTATAGTATTTATATTCCTATTTTAACGTAACTAACTAGTAATACCCTAGTAACTATATTCTTAGAATATATTTTTAGAGACTATAATACCCTAGAAGGTATTATAATAGACTATAGTTTAATATTTACTAGTGGGTTTTAGATAACTTTTTATTACCTTATTATAACTAAGTGGCTATTAAGCACTGCTTTTTACCTATAAATAGATAGGTAAATAGAGCATTTAAATTAAGTTTTAGAGCATTATTTAAGAGCTTTTACTTATACTAAATAGACTAATTAGGCTAATAACTTATTAATAGTATAGTTTATATATAATATAAGTAACTATATAACTTATAGCTACACACTAGTAGAAGTATTATAAGGCTATAACCCTAGAGGTTTATAGTAAGTAGTTATAGATATCCCTATAGTAAATAACTAAGTAAAAAGTAAAGTCCTAGTGCTAAGAGAGAAACACACTATAATTAAATAGCTTTTAAGTAACTTATAAGTTTAGTATATAAAGTACTATAATAAGAAAAGAACCCTAATAAAGTTTAATATTAGTAATTATATTTTACTATTAATAAGGAATATTAACTTATAATACCCTAGTAGGAAGCTATTTATAAAGTATCTAAGCCTATATAAAATTAAAAAGGTAATTAGGAATTACAGATTAGTATATTAATTAAAGCTACTACCTAGGATATATTTATATAATATTTTTAATATTATAAGCCTTAAACCTTTTATTAGAGACCTAACTAATATAGAAGATATATCCTTATTATAAGATAATATTAAAGATAATAAATAAGAGTTTAAAGTTAAGAGAATTATTTTATATTACTATAATAGGAGATATTATAAGTATTTAGTTAAATAGAAAGGCTATAATACTTTAGAAAATTTATAGGTAAAGAAAAGGGATTTTATTATAATAAATATTATTATTAACTATAAGTAATAACTAAGTAGCTAAGTTATTAATATAGAATTATATTTTATAAAAAGGCATATAGTATAATATTAAAATAAGTTATATTACTTAAATAATCTACTATATAGTTACCTAGTACCTATTAATTTATAACTATATTAGCCCCTATAGCCCTAGTATTTTTAGTTATATTCTTAGGCACTAGAGTATTAATAAGA
>JFGX01000273.1:0-36166 GCA_000729855.1 Epichloe aotearoae | reverse complement strand
GAGGTATCTTATAACCTTTTTATTACTATATAATACTAAGAACCCTTTATTAATAATATTAAATACCTTAATAAGTGCCTTAAGTAGTAGATTAAGAATTAATAGTAAGGACTATAGTATATTCCCTTAACCCTTAAAGAGGTAAAGCTCTTTATATTTATAGATAGATTACTAGCTAATAACATAGACCTTAGCTTATAGATTAGATATATAATTATAATTAGTAATAAAGTAATATAAGATAATAATACCTTTATTATAAGAGGTAATATTATTATATATAGCTTAATAAAAAGCAAGTAAGTTACCTATAGTATACTTATAAGTAAGCTATATAGTATAGTTTAAGGCGTAAATATAATATATATAATATCTATAACCCTTAAGTAAAACTAATTAAAGATACCTTAGATCCTAATAATCCTATATACTAACTCTTTTTTACTATATAAATATCTTATAAAGCTAGGTATAATAAAGGAGAAGCGCCTAATAATTAATATTATAGCTCTCTATTAATTATATAAGAGGTATAAGATCTATAAGGTTAGATAGATTAATAGTAGTAATAATCTAGCTAATATAATAATAAAGGCATTACTAAATTTATCTCTTTTAACCTTAATTAATTTAAATAAATTAATAATTTATATAGAAGGTTAGGTTAAGAGACTTATAATATTAGGTATAGAGGCCTAAAGGAATAAAATAACTAGACTAGGTTAATATAACTAGATTAACTAGAATAACTAATACTAGGTAAGCTAATTAGAGTAGCAAATTCCTATTAAGGGATTTACTTATATATACTTTCCTTTATTCTAATTTTTATTATATTTTTAAGCTCTTTAGCTATAAAGAAAAAAGAGAGACTACTAGTATTAAATCCTTTAGACCTTTAGGTCTTATTTAGTTTAATTATAGCTAAAGGTTAGGGTAAATATAAGGCCCTTAAATAAATATATATAATATAATTAGCTATAACCTTATACTATTATAGTGCCCTTACACTATAATACTACTATTACCTTACTTTTCCCCTTTTTTACTTACCTTCTAACCTAGCTAGATTCCTTTTCTTCTCCCCTTTCTTAGCTTCTTAGTTATTATTAATTATTATTACCTTTAGAGTTAAATTAGACCTTTTGCACTAGTGCATTATTCCTTGGTGGGGAAACTAACAATTAGCCACACTGAAAAAGTGTGGGTGGGTCGTTCTAACGGATTAGGACTAACGGCGGATGCACATTTAATTTTTAACGGATGCGCGTTTAGTTGCCCATAATTGATTAAATGACTTTTTGAGCGTTATGGCAGACCAGGAGACACGGATTAACAGGAACAGCCGCCGTCATTGTTATTTCAGTTGTTCTCCTGGCCATGATGTCTCGTCGTGAGTCCTAAATGATAGGAGTTTGTCTAAAGAAGAAGAATTTTCCACATATCAATATGACCCCGTCGTCACCAACCGAGCATTCGCCACTATTGCAAAACACATGTGTTCTTATGAAACTTGACATCGCAACGAAGTCCCCCTGTTCACTGTTCATAATGAATCGGCACCGCCATGCACATGCAGCAATCAATTGCATCTCCTAAAAGTGCTAACAAGTGTTGAGGTGTTGCCGTCTGTTGACAGCTGCCAAGCACAGCTCACGGCCGCCTGCCTCACTTCCCAGGCCCGTCTTTCCATTTGTTCCCTTCCGTTTCTTGTCATTCGTTTTGCCTTGATTCACGCACATAAAATGCTGCCTCTCCCTCATTCTCAGATGATGGAACACATCGTCAGGACTCAGCTGCATCGTCCCGCAAACGACACAGCCAGTTACATACAGGACAACGCTCTGCACCACGCCGTCAAGTAAACTACATCGACCAGTCCCTCCATGGCATCCAGGAGAAAAAAGACAGCCAAGAGCTGTTCCCTGTATCCAGACCTGCACGACCGCGTTGAAACGCTTCTGAAAGAAGACGACCTCAGCCTCGCATTTCACCCCGTTGATGATAATGAAACCGCCATCGAATGGTATCTCACATGTGTCATGGGTCGATTCGTATGCCACACGGCTTCATGCAGCTCCAACGGATGGTACAGCAAGAAGATTGCGATCCGCATTCGCATGTACGCCGGTGGTAGATACAACGCAAGGATCTATCACCAAAGATGTCAACAATGCAATTCTTTGAGTCGCCCCAAGTTGGACGCCGAGTCCTATGCAGAGCGAGTTAGTTACCGCTTGAAAAAGTGGTCTGATGTCGACGTGAAACCACCACCCTACGGCGGTAAGAGAGGCGAGCCGCACAGAAGGGAACTATGCGAGGGGTGCAAAGTCGATGACTGCGAGGAAGGAAGGCTGGAGGTTATGATGGCTGGACTACATCTAAGCTGATGATTCATGATCCCCAGCAAAAGAAGCATTCACCAACGTTCGAGACCCCTTTTCACAAGTTCGCGCAAAAAGCAACAGACCTACAGCGAGGGTCAAGTTCAAGAGGAATCACTGTTCCCCTGAACAGATTCGACCTGTACAACCCAGAGTTTTCTGTGTTGAAAATGATGCGCCATCATGAGCTGGATCAGCTTGGAGGTGTTGTAGCGGTCAGCAACATCGAGGACCCTTGTAAGCTGTGCGAATACATCTGTGGCGTGACTCTCGCGAAACGTGGCCTGAGAAAGTTACAGTGAGCAAAACATGTGGAGTCCATAGACTGTGAAGGAGTGAATGAGCCAATAGAAGAGACTGTGACAAGAAGAGTGAGCAGGAGCGTTGATAAGACATTGACTGTCACGGTGCGATCGTGTACTTCGTGATACGTGCGTCGTGGAGTCGAGTGCTAACAACGCTGGCGTTGTTAATGAGCACGTCCAGACGGTCCAACTGGGATGCTCTGGCGGCAAGGCTTCTGACGCTGTCAAAGGAGCATAAATCGAGAGGCCACACTTCAACGACATGTTGTCGCTTCATCGAGCGCTCGACGACTCGCTTTGCAGCGGCACCTTTTTCTGCATGGTGGCAGGCAACGATGACCCTGGAGGCGTTCAGGCGGACCGTGTGCCGGACTGCTTCTCGTCCGAGTCCTGTATGGTGATTTTCATGAGCTGGACAAGGACGGATTACATGTGGCCGCACATGGTATGGGGGAGTTGAAGAAGAAGAAGAAGAAGAACTTCCCTTTCTTCTCCCCCCTTTCCCCCTTTCCCCTTTCTCCCGTGCCTTCCTTAATATTGATAGCCGATCTCGCCGGCGGTTTTCTACACCAGCGAATGGTTCTTACGTGGCACCCCCGCGCGGGAGTGTCAGAGCTTGGAAGCTCTTTTGGCATGATCGAACAGAGGCAGAGACTCGCTCTGCTTTACTTCCACGCTCCAGACCGTAGACGAGCTCATGGGCAGGTTCCGGGGCAACCACAAGGTGGGTGTGAACAGCAACATGCATGTGTCTGACCAACGCGGATCACCGCCATTCCCTTCCTGGGACAGATATTCAAAATGGAAGAGAAGTTTCCTGATCCACGACTACAGCAGACAAGTCTGTCACGGCCCGTCGACTTGACAGCCATGACTGCGATTACGTACCTCTTTGGCTTCAACTTACGCGTTCCACGACGTCTGGATCATTACTCCGCAAGTCGAGTGACTCTTCAAACTTCCAAGGCGTCATGCATTCACTCTTGTCAGCGCCTTTTCGAAAGAAAGAAAAAGTATAAGAAGGCATGCTGCTCCCACTCGTCTATCGCCTTACTCCCCAGTTCCCACAACAACAAGTCTGATCGGCAACAACACACACCTACAATGTTGACACGCCACGGCATACTCCACAAGCATCAAGTTAAATTTAAAGTCTCTCTTCTCTTTGCCGGATCTTGAATACATTGATAGGAAGAAATTTCGCAATCTCACCTAACAATAACGGGGAAATACAACCAATACAGAAAGAGGCCATTTATGTCCGAACCACCATTCAAGCAATGTCCCCATGATACTTCCAAGACACGCCTTTTGTTTAAGAAAAAAAAAGGTCGCTCTTTATGCCTTGACCAGGAGACATACCCACATATACACCAACTTGTCTCCGGCACTACGATACCGTTGGCGCAAGAATGGGCTGGACTCCTCCTTCACATACGACGCTGCAGCGAGCCTCATCAAAACCGCCACTTCGCCGATGAAGAAGAGTAACCCGCGGGTTTTACAAGCAGACGATGGGCTCAGGATGTACAAATGCTTCCTCACACCCCACATCTACGTCAACCACGATGCATACCCGCTTCTCCAACTACAGAACGAGGCGTGCATCTATCAACCTCACCTCTACACAGCCAAGTTCAAACAGCCATGCCATCATGCAAAGCCCCATCGTCTCCAGAACGTCTAGAGTTCTTGATATCAGTCACCATGTCCGCTCTACTGTGACACGTTATTGCAGAAGGAACCAGCAAGAGACACTTAGCATCACGGCAAGAGGTCCAACTGAATCAATAGCGCCCCCATAGAGGGGCTTCAAAACTATCCTCGCAATACTCATGTTACTAGCCTTGCAACAAACTGGCTGGAGGAGTGTGGATGGCAATGGCCTGGCGAACAGCTGTGTTTGCTTTGACGAGGCTCTCGTGCCAAAAGACACAGACTTGGCATCACCAATCACAATCATCACGAGCAAATTCGAGGCCCTCACTTGCACCGCAATCGCGAGACGGATAAGGCCGCCAGAAACACACACGACTCAAACCCAGAGGTGACAAGTTGAGCCATCATCTACTTTCCAGGTGACGCCGCAACACTTATCCTCACTACACCGCTCAGCATCATTATTGGCATCTTGATCTCACCAGCCTACATCTACGGCGTCGGACAGTCAGTTTCCCATGCATTTCAACCCAGCCACGATGGACACATGTTCCCATGCGCCCAGACAGACGCAACGTGCTCTGAAAACAAGAACAGAACAGCTCCGGCACGCAAGAGATGCCCTCAACTGCATGCCTATCGTCCGGCCCAAGAGCACAAACACAAGGTACATGTTTCAAGCACATGCCAAAAAAAGCTTATCTGCCCGATAATCCGATTGCACAGCGTCCACTGCCCCAAGTCCTAATCACATTACCAACCCATGATGCAAGCAAGGATATGCGGCGAAGTTCATGGTGCTCTGCCTGGCGCATGCGAATTTCCCAGCACAGACGTGGACTAATGGCACGGATCAGAAGCGCTTTGAAGTGAGACAATACTAGCAAGATACGTGACCGATCAAGAATATGTGGAAATGGAAAATGCGTTTGGACGTCGCAAAGCCTGATTACTTTGATATATACGATGATTCTAGGTCGCGGATGGCCTCAACATACGGGGAGCGAGGCGAACGCAACAGGACTTACACATGGCCATTCACGCTCAAAAAAAAGGGGGGGGGTCGTCCGGCAGGCAAGATGTTAAAGCGAGATACTAGCCGACTTTCACTAGAACTTCCCATCGCAACCCCGTCAGTCATACAAACATGATAGCTGCGATGACCTCAGCAGAGCATAAACAGGACAACACACGACTTCACGACCCGTTGCTGAAGGATACAACGACAAGCCATAGACGAACACAAAATCATCGTCTGCTACGTTGACACTTCACCGTGCCCCCTTTGGCACGTCCCGGCCAAACTTGGACCATGCCATGGAACCAACATTATCGGGGTCTTTACGGGGTAATCATCTCTCCCGCTTGCTAGTATGAGTCGATGACTCGATACGACACTGTACCAACTTCTTCATGACGCGTGTGTTAATGGACGCGGAGAATCATGAAAGGGGTGGCAACAGCCGATTCGAGCACATGTACATTACGAAAGGATACTGGGGTGTGAGCAGTGGTGAATGAGAAGATGTGGCTAATGTCCTCGGTGGACAAGGGCCACGATATTCTTGGGTAAAAGGGCTATGACAATAATTCGGCGGTATAAACCACTAGTGGTGAATGAGAAGATGTGGCTGATGTCCCCGGTGGACAAGGGCCACGATATTCTTGGATAAAAGGACCATGATAGTGATCTGGCGGTACAAAACAACCACTAGTGGTGAAGATGTGGACCATTGGGGGAGCCATGAAGGAGCCGACTTATGATATCGAATCCGGGGTAGATGCACTGCCGTATCAGTTTTCATGTATAGAGGTCATCTAAGGCTGAGAAGCCCAAGTTACGTCGTAGGAACTTGTTTTGTGGAAAGACGTTTGAAAACAACGCAGCGAGGATTTCAAACCTAAACGTCAATCCGTCAGAACCTGATATCATGCCGTGTTTTTTTTAAAGAAACCTAGTGTCCAGGGTATTGGTCATTAATGGCGGTGGTTTTGCAAGTTCAAGACGCAATGTCGCATCAATAAGAAATGCTAGTGCTGTCAGAATACGCTTGATGTTGTTATCAACTTCAACTTGCCATGTTTAATCATTCCATTCATCTCAAGTCTTACCCCTTAGCTACGTCACCTCGGAGGGGTCCCCGGACATTAGTGAAATTGACAGGGTCCAGCGTCCTCTCACTCAGCGAAGAGTTTGTCAAAAGGTGACATCTCACCGGAACAGAGGAATAACACAGGCATCGGTACGACAACTTGACAAGCATGATGGCTGCGCTGCGAGAGGAACCGTGTTCCGTGACAACTCGCTTATTAGGAGTTTTCAAAAACCGAGCAGGATCTGACTAGATCCGGAAAGGCTCTGCACAAAGGACATGAGAGAGGATTCTCTATGCATCACAAATGCAAAGACTCCGGCGTGCCTGTGATGTGGCAGCCTTGGAAAATTCGGTATAAGAGAAAACTGTTAATATAGAACGGGCACTGTAGCGTACTAGACTTGATAAAAAAACACTATATCTTAGTGTAGAGCTACATTTCCGCATTCGGTTAGATCCTGCTTACTATTTAAAAAACTCCCAAGCGAAATCTGCATGTGCGATATTTCTTGTGTGTCCCCACTGTTGCCTGCAAATGCGTACTTCACGCGGTACCCGCGGAAATCTTTGCTAGGTCGCCAACCTTTGTCATCACATCCATTTCTGTGCTGTGATGATAAAGATCCAGAGTTGGCAATTGAATTAAAAAAAGGGGGAATCTAGAAAGTTGCAGGCCCTGTTTGGAATCTGGAATGCAAGAACAAGACGATGCGGGAGCACGTGTTGGTGGTTGGGGGCCATCACAATGTTGTGGGACAAAGGAGCCGCCTGGTCTCACCTCTAGCGTGAGATCTCGAGGATGCTTGGCAAATCTCTTGATCTCGGGATTTTCTTTGGTCACTGACTGAAATAGTTGTGGGGACGGTTCGACAGACGCAAACCATGTGGTGATACTCTTGGACTCGGGGGGACTTGGGCCGAGCAACAGTTCTTGTTGGGGCAAAAAAAAAAAAAAAAGGTGAGAAATCTCGGGCCCAAAACATGGTGTGATGAATGCGAACGCAAGGCTACGTAATGAGGCTCTGACAATGACTGCAACCCCGTCAACCCATGTGTGTTGCTGCGAGATCCCACGTCCCCTCATTCGCCACCTTGCTGCTTCATCATTGCCCGCAAATCGGGCCATGATCCACCGTTTGCCTTGCCAGTGACAACCACAGACAGATTGGGGGTGGAGAACATTCGCTCATTGGATGATGCTGATGGGTCCGCCATTGACGTATGTACGATGTAATGAGGGCGTCCCCGTCCTCCACTGACCTCACTCACCGTTTCGGCGAAACGCACTCCAGCCATCACCGTGCCTCACTTTCCTGTTGATGGTTGACAGGTGCCGACGCTGGTGCAGGTGGTCTTGATGGTGCAAAAACCTGGAACGGAAGAGCTGGCGAAAAGCTTTGAGTTGTATCCGTCGCCCTTGTCCAGACTTCGCATGTCTCCGCTGGTCAAGGGAACCATCCGGAACTTATCCGGTTTCTGGCAATGAAGGGTTTGACTTGCATGCTGCGTATCGTATCGCATGGGGAATTGGTACCAAGATCGTGAATAACGCCCATTTCCATGGATATCGCCGCCAAATGCCATGGTGTGCAATGAGCCAACTATTCCTTCCAGGATTTAGCGTACATGCCGGCGTGTGCGTCTGACAAGTCTTGAAATCACACTGGCGACTGCACTGACGGTCAGACAGCGATAAGCTTCTTTCAGTGCATGCGGCCAGCAGGCACGCCAGGCCAGGGTCCTAATTGCTGCAGCATTGCTTGCCGTTCTTTTTTCGCCGACGCCTCCGCATCACCAATCTTCACCCAATGACGAGCTCAACTGTGAAGCAAAACATGCCAATCCATTCAAACCAAACCCAGTTCGCGAAAGCTTGGCCATGGTGACCAAGGACCCTGCGCTTTGAAACGCGGACGGCACCCAGCCAGGCAACCCTTGGTCAAAAAGGGCCTGGGCCGTGTTTGCGCCGCCACCACGGGCGCCCCAGGCCACAACGAGGCGAGCGTCATTTGTCGATCAAAGGATTCAAGTCGTCGGTCGGGGCGATTGCGTCCTGCTTTCAGAAGTGGTGAGGACTCACTTGCAACACTAGAAGAATTCACTAGAGGATAGCGCATGCTGGTACCTGCTTCGCCGTGTGGGATTTTTTTATTTTTATTTTTTTCCCTTTTGCGGAGGCAAAGACGTTTGCCGTCATTGTCCCCATCTTCGCCCGTGGGGAGTGGGTTTTATGGCATCATGGTTCACGGCGAGGGTTGCACACCCGCACCGCCACTGATGGAGTGCACTTGTCGACTTGTCCGGTTCAGCCAAAGCTGTAATTGTAATGGGATGGCGGAGAGGCGGATGGATCCAGCCGACTAACACTCTTGTCAAGAAGGCTTTGTGGGTGGTGTCAGTGGTGTGTTGTGTGTTGCGTGTTGCGTGCTGTGTCCGGCGAGCCACCTCGTAGTCCGTCACTGGTTAGGGTATGTATCGCATTTGTGACCACCATCAGCATTTTGCTTCAACCACGACAGGAAAATAGGATGGCTTTCGCTTTGGATTTGCCAGGCGTGCGGCGGCATTAGTGGTTTTTTTTTTTTTCTTTTTTTTTTGTCAATTATACATAGATCGAGTTACGATGTCAGTGGCTCCCTCTCCTGCTCCTGTTCCCGCTCCCGGGGTGTCCTGCAAAAAGCCCGGTCCACTCGGCTGCAGATGCTGATGGGCTGATGGACCAACACGGGGTCAAGGGGTTGTCGTGACGCCACCCCAATCTACACACCCCTCCCACCAGCCAGCACTGGATCCCCCTCTGGCGATCCCCACCCCATTTCGAGTTCTGGGCCTTGAAGACGGGGGCCACGACCGACCCAGACCCGAGCGGTCCCTTCCTGATTTTATAAAGACCCTGAAAATCCACCCTCCCACGTTTCCATTCACCTTCATCCGCTTCCTCATCAGCCAGCGTGCGGGCATTCTCCCTACTACCTTTAAAAAATAATAATCAAATCTCTCCGTCGCACTACTCCGTACAATCTCATCTTCAAAAAGTCCATCAAATTCACAACACCACAACTACCACTCCCGTCTCCGCAAAAAAAATGCCTACCGCGCAAGACTCATACACTATTGCCCTGCCCGTCTCGCCTCCTCCTCCACGAAGCTTGACAAGCTACTCTCAGTTCATGCACGACCACACCAAGCGACAGATGGAGGCCAACGGCTCTGTGCCCACACGCTCAAGTACAAGCAGCACTTCCTCGACGAGCAGCTCTTTGACCAATGGCAACATGTCGCGCGATTTTTAGTCGGCACGAAGCGGCGTTGGCTGTTCCGTCAACATTCTGCATTTCCCTTGCCAACGTATGTCAATCTGATGAATCTGCGGTGACATACGCAGGCGGCTCTTGATGACTCTACCAATCACGACATATCACACACGGCGGCGTTTTGAGATTATGAACAGAATTTCAGTTCCATCAATCATGGGTAGCGAATACGGAAATAAGGGAGTTTGTCTGCACTGTGTAAAGGAGTGATATATTCGGGACCAAATGACGGCGCATGGATGGTATATGAATATAAATTTTCAACTTCGCCACGACATGTCGACCAACAGTGAATTCGTGATAAAAATGTAGTCATCTCTGTTATTGTTATCACACATCCGGATGTCCATCAACAAAAACCTGGGAACTGTTGGCCTCTACTCCACATCCACTTGTTTCTACCCTATTTAGACCAATGAGCACTTCTTTTTGATACCCAGTAACGTTGAATGGTCCTTCTTCTTCTTCACCACCCGCTTGAATGAAGGGACTGGTGGGAGTGGAGGAATTTTGAAGCCAGCGGGCGTTGACTCTGCCGAGGCCTCAGATGTGTCGGTACTCAAATCACACATTCCTGTATCCACTGCCACTTCTTCCACGTTCGCTTTTGCCTCAGCAAAGGCCCTCTTAGCAGCCTCCTCATCTTCCCGCTCCTGTCTGGCACGCTCCTCGTCCTCGGCTCGTACCATGGTATCGGCATAGTCCATTCCATCCTTCTCCGACCGATGTATCCTGGCATTTCGCTGCCGAATCTCATCGAGCATGTCCGCCGCAGCCATCTCGCGTCTGGCATCAGCGTTCTTGGCTTCCAGATCTGCCATGGCGTTCTTCTCTTCTTCTCCCGCCGCCTCAGCTTCTTCTCGCTCCAGGCGATCGAGCCGTTCGTCAACGGACTCTTCTTCAGCCACTCGATTTCTCCACGGCTCCATGTTTCGTATGGCTCCCTTGACCATGGCGTAGTCGTTGTTTTTTGGGTCCGTCCGCAATATAATCTCGGCACTGCACCGCGTGCATTTGATATGGAGCTGATAAATCTGAATGTTCAAGTATTTTTGCTCCATGTTTGTTTCCTTCTGCGAGTTGAACTTTCGGCCCTTGTAGATGAACTCTCCGCACGTGGTGCACTTCATGCTGAATGGCGCCATGATTCGCACGGTCTGAAAGCGTGGTCCGCTATTCTTTGATTTGTTGCCGCGCTGGCGGGAGTAGGTTCGGGGGTCGAAGTCGGGGGGGTACCATTTCTGCGGAGAATTGTTAGCGATCCTGGCCAGACTGACTTTGAGAGCATGCGAGCGAAACGTACCTGAAGAACTTTACGTTCAGACATGGTGGGCTAGTTACGTTTGTTTTGTTTTGTTGTCTTGTCTTTTTCTCGCGCGCGGTGCAGCTATCGTCGTGCGCGTTGGTTAGTAGCCCCAGGGGGGGGGGGTTAAATGGACGACAAAGTTTGATGTAGATGTGCGAAGCAGAACTGGGCTTGTTGAAAACGTCAAAGGGGAAGCGGGCGAAGCAACAATGCGAGATGGACAGTCAGCCCGAGTGAGAGCGGCGCTAACAATGGATGGTGCTATGCATCAAACGGGGCGGGTGATAAGATAAGCCCCACGTTCGGCATGCAAGGCTAACCCACGGACACGGAGTACGGAGTCGCACCTGAGCCATGTCAAGCATCTTCGGCAACTTTCAACTCTTCAACACCCAACTCCCACCACCGCCAAATTCTCGTGTCGCAGTATACACCCGTCGCCATCATGCCCAAGGCAGAAGTTGGCTCGACCAAGCATCTCGCCAACAAGCTCAAAAGCAAAGGCCTCCAGCGCCTCCGGTGGTTCTGCCAAGTCTGCGAAAAACAATGTCGTGACGCCAATGGATTCAAAATGCACACGCAGTCGGAGAGCCACGTCCGACAAATGCTCGTCGTGGGCGAGGATCCCAAGAAATTCATCAACCAATATAGCGACGATTTTCTAAAAGACTTCCTGCAGCTACTGAAGACGGGACACGGCGAAAAGCAAGTCCAGATCAACCATTTCTACCAAGAGTACATTTCGAACAAGGAGCATGTCCACATGAACGCGACCAAGTGGCCCTCGTTGACCGAGTTTGCTAAATATCTCGGCAAGGAAGGTATCTGCCGCGTCGAAGAAACAGACAAGGGCATTCACATCTCGTGGATCGACAACTCGCCGGAGGCTTTGAAACGCCAGGAAGCACTCCGGCGCAAGGAGGCGCAGGATCAAGGTGATGAGCAGCTGGAGCAGCGCATGATCCAGGAGCAGATTCGGCGGGCACAAGCGAATGCGAGTACGCGCGGAGACAGGGGAGACAATGACGAGGAACGGGAGCTGAAGAGGCAAGATGGCGGGAAGATTACATTGTCGTTTGGGTCGAAACCTAAGGCCGTTGCCGAAACTATATCGGACCCTGCCGGAGAAGCGGAGGAGTCGCCATCATTAGACCCTTCAGCGTCAGCTGATACTATTCAAACAGAGGGAAAGAGCGCGCCAGAACCGAAATCAGCTGGTGTCGGCGGCGTGTCGATGAAGCTCGGAGGCAAACCGCAGACAAAGAATGTATTTTCTCAGGTTAAAAAGAACGCGCTGGCCAGCGGGTCCAAAAAGACCAGCAGAATAGAGCAACCGAAGAAGATGACTGAAGCGGAGAGAATCATGCGCGAGGAGATGGATAGGAAGAGGTCGCGCGAGACAGCGGGCTTCGGGTTCAACATATCATCGGGCAAGAAACAGCGAAGCAGCTGAAACGGAGTTGTGCATGTACATTTGGGAGGCGGGCGTTTGTTGAGCAGAATACAAGGTGCATATGCACTACGATAGTTAACACTCCGAAGATACCATGAATCATGACTCCTTACCATGCCAGCCTTTCTCTTTCGTCTTGTATACCTATCCCAACGCCATATTCACCCAAGTCCTCGAGACAAAAAAAAAAGAAAAAAAAAGAAAGACATTGAAGTTCCAGGTTCCAACTCAGATGCCCACGAGTCTAGCCGTCCGCCTCCGTCTCGGTACCATCTCTCCTACATCAAGACAATTAGCACACCACTCCAGCATCAATCGCAAAGGCCAACCTCGGGCCTCCCAAGCATCACCTACGGGATATACTGTATCCTATACTCCTCCTCCAGCGTAGACCGAATCTCATCCGGTAACTGCCCCGACACTTTAATGGCATACACGCCCGCCACATAGCCATCCAAGCGCTGCCACTTGGCGACCCACGATTTCGCAGGGTTCGCCAGCGTCATCAGCCCCTCGAACACCTGCGACGTGCAGCTCTCAATCTGGTCCTGCGAGCCAGCGAGGTGCAAGAATTCTTCGCAGTTGGGACATCCTTCCTCGCGGAAGCGCTAGAGCATCAGGAACGGCCACGTTAGAAACTTTGTCATCTTTGTTTCAACTCGGGCGAGCTCGACTACCCCTCGAGTTTCGCACAGCAATTTGCGAGCGGGTTGTTGCTGACGGGGGTGTGTTTCGTACCGAAAAGGTCATTACGATGGAGCACACCATGCAGGCGCGCAGGTAGCGCTGCTGGCCGGGCGTAACAAAGTTGGACATGGTGTTTTTGCGAATCGTGCGCGCGGAGGAAATCGGCGGGGCGCAAAGTCGACGACGAAGCGTTTTCGATGATGAAGTCGGTCGGCATGTTGGCCCGGACGCGGAAGGAAGCTCACTCAGCTGGTGGATGGATCGCGTTATGCTTATATCCGATATGCATTGGTTCCTTCGACAAATTGGCCTGGAAAAAAAGCTAACTCGACCGGGACTTTTATACTTTCATAAGCTTCTAAACTGCGCAATCAAGGTCCTTGTAAAAAAAGACAGGAAGAGATGGGGAAAAAGAAGGGCGGAAGTACTTCATAATGTCTTCAGATGCACCAACTGGGTACAAAAACCCATCGTCGAAACGGGGCCAAGAGACGGCTCACACACTGTTCACCAGCACCATCAAAGAACAGCCCTTCGCATACGCACATTTGGAACTCGATACCGACGGTCCTCAGGACATCAAGTTGGACGACCTCATGGTCAAGTCCTACTTCACTGCTGCGTTGAAGCAATTCCTCGGCCTCACGGGGCAAGCCATCCCCATTGATATCCTCAAAGCACAAGACTCGACATGCTGGGTGAGATTGCCCCGAGAAGATCTAAGCTCGTTTGCGGCAGCCATTACTGCGTATAGGGGGAGTAGCGATGGCGATACGCAGTATATACTACGCATGAAGGGGTCTTCGAATTGGCTTGGCCTTTTGGTGAGCCAGGTTGGACAGCAAGCGCTATTTCAGAGCTAAGAGCCAAGTACGCCGACATTCACGGCAACAACAAGAAAGAGAGGGGAAATGACGAAAGTACTCTTTATAGATCTTGACGGGTATCTATGTACTTTGGTACCTCTCTTCTTTTCCAACGCACCACCCGATGCCAGAACCGAAAGATTGAGAAAGCACAAAGGTATCACCAAGAAATGCCGCCCTTTTCCTGACTCCGGATCCAATGCTCTCTTGACACTTTTTTTTTTTTTTTTTTTTTTTTTTTGGTTCTGTGGCTGCTCGTGGACCTATAGAATAACTCTGTACTTGTTCATGATTGTTGGGGTTTTACATCAGAGACGACATGAGAGAACTTTGGGCATATGCCTGGCAAAGAGTCAGCAAAGAAGAGAGATATGCAACTGGTGAGAGGTGCTGCAGTCGGGGCCTTACCATTGGCCTAATATTCGGATGCGGTACAGCATCGAACTGCTCGTATCGAAGCTTGTAATCCGACTTGACGTTGATATAGGCACCTCTGTTTTCTGTCGAGTCGCAGTACTTGGGTGCGGAGAAGACTAGCAAATTCGTGTTAGAAACAAGAGGGGGACAGGGTAATACGGAGAGGCTCAAGGAGCAGGTTGGTGCATACCAGTGATGCATCTTCCACCGTGCTGGACTTCGTAACCGTCCATGCGAACCTCATGACTTCGAATCACTGCTTCGAGGCCGTTGTTCTCGCAGAACCTCTTGGTGATGTCGGGCCCGAATTGCATTCCGACGCCTCGTTTGCTGGGACCTCGACCAGGTTCGTCTTGCGGATCAGTCCACAGCATCTCCATCATGAGGCCGGACTGGCCGGGTTGTCTTTGGTTGTGTCGGTTGAGCTTTCGAATATCGTTCAGTGTTACGCTATCATCAGAGAAGAGACCGCCGTGGAGGACCAGATATTTCTTGCCGACCAACGTGGCCAGTGGAAGAGCAGAGAAACTCTCTGAGAAGAGCTTGAAGACTCTGTCCAGATAGGTTAGTATCCTTGATGAATACAGGCTATGAATCAAACTTGTGGTCACGCAGAACGCACCTTTCATTGTATTTGGCCTTGCATTCTCCCTCGAATCCGTAGACGCGATTCATGTCATCGGTCTCGTGGTTGCCGCGATTGAGGAAGAAACCGCTTGGTCGTAGCCACTTAAAGGCATACAACAGCAGGGCAATTTCAGTGGACCATGAGCCTCTGTCGACAAAGTCGCCATTGAACAAGTACCAGTGCTTGTCATTGGGCGACCCATTGCGGCGGAATAACTCCATTAGATCGAAGTATTGACCTTGAAGCCATTGTGTCAGCACCTTGTAGGGCAGTTCTCGGGAATTCCCAAGAGAAAATAAAACCAAATACGAACCATGGGTATCGCCACAGATTGTGAGCTCGACATCGTCGGGGATATGCATCTCCACCATGGTAGCCTCGTCGTAGACAATCTTCTTGACTGCCAAAATGATTTGGTAGACGTACTTCCGGTGAATCTTCTTGCCGTTCTTGAACCGTTCAATCATGTCGTCGATGAATTCTTGTGTCATTTCGTTTCCAAGTCGGACGCCATCGTAGTCTTCTTCAACAGTCATAGAGTCGAGATCGAGGCCCTCAGCCGCCGAGGGTTCGTCGCCAACCTCGATAGCCGCAAAGAAGGCCATTTGGCGCACGATCTTCTTGCATTCCTCCAGCTTGAGCCTTGCATCTTTGTTGTTGGTATCTAATCGGACACATTCTTTAAAGTCATCGATTGCTTCCTTGGGCCGGAGGATGGCGGTTCGGGCAAGACCACGTCGGTAAAAAGCCTGAGGAGGGGAGCATGGTAAGCTCAAGTCTTGCGGTGGCTGATTGAGAATATGCTTAAAGTGGTACCAACCTTGACCATGGTGGGATTCAGCTCCAGCGCTTTTCCGGCATCTCGAATAGCATATCCGTATGCTTCGGTTTTGATGTAAGCCTGCAATTGTTCAAAACAGTGGTAAAAACGTCAGTGACACGACCATGAGAGCAAATCGCACATCGCAGACCACAGCAGACTTTTGTATACGCACTTGGGCACGATTGGTGTAGAAGGTGGGTTCTTTGTCATTCAATTCGATAGCCGCTGAGTAGAAATCGACAGCGGCAAGGTAGTCGCCTGAGGCGAAGGCCTTGTTGCCCTTGTTTTTGAGATCAACAGCTTCTTGGGACATGGTGACGGAAGGCCGAGGGCCGAGGGCCGAGGGCGGGAGGTGACGGATGAGAGGCGAGGCGAATCAATCGAAGCTATGATGGTGCCGCTGCAGCAAGCAAAAGGGAAGACAAAAACGGGGTGTTGAGTGCAAACAAACAAAAAATGGCATATAAAGATTGTCAAAGTCTATCAGAGTTGAAGTGAAAAAATAGGCGGGAGGCGATAGGAACGACTGTAGCGCACTCGACGGCGAGCCAAGAAAAAAAATAGCGGCGTCTTATTATTACGTCTTGCGTCTTGGGTGAATGGACGAAGACGTCAAGTGGTGGCCCTGGTGGGCGGGCGTTTGGCTGGGTCGTGGGGTCATGTCTACAGTGGGTGTCTACAGTGGGGTACCTGCAGCCAACCACAGGCTGGCTGGGACAGTCTGGTTGGCCTTTGGTGTTGTGTTCGGGACCGCGCATGCGTGTACCCGTATTAACCGTGCCTTGCATATTATGCGAACCGAGCATGTTCATTTAGACTGGCATAGAGAAATCTTACCCTCTTCTTCGTAAGCCGCCAGTTGTTGCATCTTTGTCCGTGAGAAGTGCTCGACATCTGACCTGCAAAATCCTCATTGTCACATTCGGCATGCGCTTTTCCATCGTGATCCACGAAACTCTTTCTTGCAGCATAATTAATCACGCATCTTAGCTGAAAGTCGCTGTCCAGCAGATTCCTTGGTCCCAGGCAGTGACGAACTTTCTAAGTTCAAGGGCTCGGAGAAACTGTCCCATCCGGGGCTCATGGAGTGTCGTAGATGAATTGTGCTGGCATGGAATTAGTCAACTCCAAGTCGAGCACTGTGGGCACTGTGGTTGGTTATCTGTTGTTGATGGGTTGATGGGTTGGTCTCTGGGTGAACAAACATGTTCACAAAGGAGCAGAAACAGCCCGGTGTCAGCTCGCAATTATGTAATCCAAAAGTGGACCTTCTAATCACGTGGCTTTGAAGAGCGATCCGTTTGCCCTTGACCCAAAAGCTCCCTCCTGTCAAAGTATTAAAGTATAGTTTTGTTCACTGAAGTTTCTAAAATTGTGAAATTATTTTCATTCTTATTTTCAAATTAGAGTTATATACATACTCGTTACGGTATAGGGTATGGGCAGTGCTGCCAACATCTGCAAGGTCAAACCTTGACAACAAACTCACACTACAAAAGAAACCTCTTGAAGTTCCTTGAAACGCCATTCAATTATGCCTCTTTCATAACACCTCTGCAAAGTCGTCATCCATCTCACTGCCATCACTTCAACTCCAACCACATGAAAAAATACTCCAACATAAACACAAACACAAACACAAACACGCGCATGGCGTCACCATCACCCAGCAAGGCTTCCTCGGCCTTGGCGAGGAAAAGGACAGATGCAGAGGTGATGCCGGCACCGCCCCGGGTGAAGAAGGTCAAACGCCCCAAGAAGGTCCTGGATGAAGATTCCTATACCGAGGCCCTGTCCCAAATCATAGCCAGAGATTTCTTTCCTGGCCTCTTGGAGACCGAAATTCAGCAAGAATATTTAGATGCACTCGAATCCAAAGATGCGGCCTGGATCTCAAGTGCCAGCCGCCGACTCCAGCATGTCATGACTCCAGGGAGACATGTTAGGCCATCATCAGCTAAATCAATGATTGATGGGGGACGTACACCAACCACCTTTGTGGGAGATACGCCTGCTTCATCTGTTGCACCAACCGTGGTCACCAACAACCCTCGACTCAACACCAACATGAGTCTATCAAAATTCCAAGCAACTTATACAAGTGAAGACAACGAGAGCTTCTACAAGTTAGTGGACAAACAAACCCAGAAAAAGGCCGACAAATATGACTGGCTGTGGCGTGGGAACAAGCTTCCGTCCAAGCAAATGATCAAACAGAAGGAAGTGTCCGAGAAATTGGCTCTCACTCAGGGTCTTGTTGACGATGGATTCGAACGCAAAAGACTAGCTATCAAGGATCGCGACGACCGACCAGCAAGGCCAGATGCTTGGAACGCTGCACCCCATAATGGCCTCATGTTTGAGCCCGAGGGCCTTGAGGATGGCGTTGTCACCGTCGCCCAACGAGCCGAGGAGGCTTCCAGGATGGCTCCCAGATCGATAGAGTACGCCAACACCAGGATGCCTCAGCCAAACGTGCCACAGCGCCCCCCCTCTCCCACCATGTCATCTGTGAGACATGCCATCGCCGGCAAACCTCGCCCTCACGACCAATATTCCAGTGTTGTAGGAGGAGACGAGACCCCAAAAGTAAATGGGTACTCCTTTGTCGACGACGAAGATGATGAGATTGGGACCGAGAGGACCCCTCCGACTCTAAATTTGGGTCCTGGGGACGCACACAATCCCTTCAAGTTGCAAGACCAACGCAAACGGGAGCTACTACATGAGCGAATGGTGGATCGCATCTCGAAGTCCAACAAGGAATGCGCAAGACATGGTGTTACTGGGAAAGACACAAATCCGCAGGTCCCTAAATTTCCTAGCAGTCCTAAAGTCTCCGGCGACCTGACTCCTGCAGCTCAAAGACTCTGGAAAAAAATGGCAACTCCAAAAAACAAGACACCCGGAAGTTCTTTCGGACAGCCTACCCCAATGAGACCCAGAGGCTCACTATTACGGATCGCCACCAGGCCGAGTTCAGAAAAGAACTAGACATGGGGTGCTCAGTTGAGCAAGGCCTACCGCCACTCTTGCATTCTCTTTTCAGCAATTATGCACAACACACTCGCACTCGCACTCGCACTCGAACTCGAACTCGAACTCTACATATACCATGTTCACGGAGGAAGGGAATGGATTTGCATCATCATGATTTCACGGCGTTTTTCTACGGGGGACAAGGACGGCATTGCATCATGTTGACGACATGCCGTCTATCTATCTGATTGCAGCACTTGGGCATTTGAGCATTTGGGTGCCAGCATTTGGGAGGAGTCTACACTGATATCAAAGCATGTAACACTGAGCTGGAGGCTCTTGTTCGTTTAAGTGCTCACACAAGGAACAAATCAAGCGCCTGAATTCAACTAATATAATTTTTCAATTACTGCTGCGACGTAGTGTGGTGCGCTCATACATGTGTCTTCGGGAATGAGTGGTGAATGTGCCTGTCATTGACCCCCGCTTAGCTGCATACTTTACGCGTCAATGATGAAGTCACCACGACGGCCAAATTAAAAAAAGTCCTTTATTTTATTACCCAACCTGTTCGGAGCTCCGTTTTCTTACGCCCGTTTTCTTACGCTCCAGCTTTCCCGCCTACCACACAGCTCGCTACAGCTCTCGTACCGATGCGCCTCGGTCGATAGAGGCCTCCAACAAGTCCTCATGGGGTTTCTCGACTTGGCCATTGATGTTGCAGCGCTGCTTGGCGCCTCACGGTCCGTCGCCGCCAAGCACGTTGCCCTCAGGGCGCGGCAGCTGGACGCATACAGCAAAACGTCGGCCGTGACAGCGAAATGGCGAGGAGACAATAGAACGACGGTGGCCTATGCGGAGGGCAGCAGCGGAAAGGGCATCCGACGAACAGAGAACCCGGCAGGCAATGGCTTAGCAGATACCGACCCCGGTGTCTTCGTATCAGAGCATGGAGAAGCATCTACCACTCCTTCTTCGCCGGCACCGCCATTGCCACCGCAACCCATCCTTGCACAGCATGAGATCGCAGAGAACAAGAACAAGCCCGAAGGAACTTCTGCAAATACTGCGTTTATCCAAGCATATAGACAAAGGCAAGAGGCTCTCAGGGCCGCTGCAGAGCAACGAGACGTTCCGGATGACGTCGACGTGAACATTTTCCATACCACTCATGGTTCGACGATATTGAGTTCACTACGAAAGAAGGACGGTGCTGCTGCGAAAACCCGTAACGAGCCTGGTGCTCCTGCAAAGGATCATCCTCTGCGATACTGGCCGAATCTCGCGCCTGTACCACCAAAAGTGGAAGCCACAGAGTCTGGAGAATCTCATCCAGCGCGAGGCCCTGTTGCTACTTCGAGTACATCCACAACGGCTGAGTCTCTCGATTCTGCGCAACCGGTGACATCTGATACGCCTGAGCCAAAGCCTCAGTCAACAAGGATAGACGAAGATGTGGTCGAGTTAGCCAAAGACCTTGCTGGCGCCGAAACAACGCCCACAACGCCCACAATGCCGGCACACTCGCTGCGAGAATCCGCGGTCCCAGCATCACGGTTCAGCCGCCTCTGGAACTATGGCGGCCTCGCAGCCGGCATGCTAGGTGGTGCCATGACGGAGAGCGTGAGCCGAGCATTCGGAGGCGGCGGCCAAGGCTCCATTCTACTCAGCGGCAAGAACATGGAGCGAATGGTGGCCAAACTGTCACGGATGCGCGGCGCAGCGCTCAAGCTCGGTCAAATGATGAGCTTCCAGGATTCCAAGATGCTCCCGGCTCCGATTCAAGAGGTTTTGCAGCGTGTCCAGGACAGAGCAGACTACATGCCCTCCTGGCAAAGAGACAAGGTTCTCGTGAGCAACCTGGGCGAAAACTGGCGCGATCATTTCAGCGACTTTGAGGAGACACCCATCGCAGCCGCATCCATCGGACAAGTCCACAAAGCCACCCTCAAGTCCAACGGCAAAAGGGTCGCCGTCAAGATCCAATTCCCCGGCGTCGCCGACTCCATCAACTCGGACCTGGACAACTTGGGAATCCTCCTCAACGCCACGAAACTACTCCCCAAGGGCCTCTACCTCAACAAGACCATCGACAACGCCCGACTAGAACTCGGCTGGGAATGCGACTACGAGCGCGAGGCACAATGCGTGCTCCGGTACAGAGATCTCCTCAAGGGGGAACAAGATGTGTTTCTAGCCCCCGACGTGCACCTCGAGGCCAGTGGGAAACAGGTCCTCACCATGGACTTCATGGACGGCGAAGGCGTTACGCGCGTCAAGTCCTTCACCCAAGAGCAGCGCGACTGGATCGGCACCCAGATCATGCGCCTGTGCCTGCGAGAAATCACCGAGTTCAAATTCATGCAGACGGATCCCAACTGGACGAATTTCCTGTACAATGCCCAGCTCAACAAGCTGGTGCTGTTGGACTTTGGAGCCTCCAGGGAGTATCCCGAGGATTTCGTACGGCAGTACGTCCAACTGTTAGATGCGGCGTCTCGCTCAGACCGCGCCACAGTCAAGCAGTTGTCCGAAAACCTGGGATACCTGACGGGACACGAGAGCAGGACCATGCTCGAAGCCCACACGCAATCCGTGCTAACGCTCGCAGAGCCCTTTATGAACTCTGCACCCGACGTGTATGATTTCAAGGACCAGACCATCACGGAGAGAGTCAAGGGGCTCATCCCCGTCATGTTGAGAGAGAGGCTGGCGCCTCCACCGGAAGAAACGTACAGTTTGCATCGGAAGCTGAGCGGTGCGTTCTTGCTATGCGCGCGATTGGGGAGTAAAGTTTCCTGCAAGGACATGTTCAAAGAGAGTGTCAAGAGGTCGGGCTATGTGTAGTATACATATATTTTCCATACCTGTAAACAAACAAAAGATATGCATCATAGCAGGGGAAATGTGTAAAACACCACCATATAGAATAGAACTGGCCGTACGTCCTATTTCTTCTTTGACGTCCACGTATTATATACAAATCATCACAAGGGTGTCTATCATGGCACAAAAAGCCCTACCTCCTCCTCCTCACCAACCCTCCCAGCTCCTTCTTCTCCTTCCCGACAACCTTCTTCCTCTTCCTCTCAATCGCCCTATCCACCTGCCCCTTACTCATCTTCTCGTACCGATTCATCAACAACTGCTTCTTCTGCTCACTCCTCTTGAGATAAAACGGGGTTTTACCCTGAGCAACAAGCTCCTTCTCCTTCTGCCTATGCTCCGCCAGCAAATTCTGCTCCTCGTCCTTCTTCTTCTGCGCCTTCTTCCTCGACTCCATCGACATGAGCTGCCTCTTCAGCCTCTCCCTGTCAAGCGGGTTCTTGGTCTTTTTGATCTCGGCCCGCAGCTCGGCCATTTCGCTCTCGCGGTACTCGTCCAGGAAGGCGTAGGCCCTGCGGGCCTTGGCCTCGTCTACTTTGCCGACGAGCGGGTCGAAGCGGGGGTCGCGGGGTTTGCGGCGCGCGTCGGGGACGATGTCGCGGGTGCGCGTGACGGGCCTTTTGGAGGTTTGCTCCTGGGGTGCGTGTTTGGAGGAGCGCTTGGCGGGGGGTTTCTTGGCGGGGGGCTTGAAGGGCTTGGTGAGGGATGAGGAGGCGTCTTGGTCGTTTGGGGGGAGGGGGTTGGATTCGTGCCGCCGGGAGCGGGGGAGGGATGCTTGGGCGCGGGCGAGGGCTCCGAAGGAGACGGAGGAGAGGTCGACTTTTGGGGGGGTGCTTTCGGATGAGGACTGGTGTTTTGTGGGTTTGGTTAGATTGAGAGGGGGGGTTGTGGAGGAGGAGAGAACTTGCCGCTGATGAACCATGGTCGGAAGAATCTTCTTGGTTGGAGTCTTCGGAATCGGACTCGGAATAGTCGATGCGCTGCTCCTCCTCTGCTGGGCTGTCGTCATCTGAGTCTGATGGCTCCGCGGCGGGCTCGGGCTCGGGCTCCCAATTGTCTTCTCGTCGGGGCCGCACTCGGCGCTCTAGGCCGTTGGAGGGAACCTTGCGTTTTGGCGGCATTGCGCTTGGTGATTTGTGATTTGTGAGTTGTGATTTGTGTGAGAGGGGGGCGCTGTGTCTGTTGTTGGCCTTGGTTGGTCATGGACAAAAGTCGAGATGCAGTTTGGCTAGAAGTTGGCGCTTTTTTTCCAAGGGTGGGATGCGGGATGCTTATCGATAACAGGGAACCAGCTCAATCTCGTCCACCCGTGATACACATCCAGATTAAATTTCTGTTCATTATTTGCAGATGGCCAATAGGAAGCATGTCTGAAGTAAAAAGAAAGGACTTGTTCATTCAGTCCACGTGTGATTGTCATGTATTTACTCTCCAAGCCTGCAAACCAGCATGACAACGCATCCAAACAGGGATCCCCTTACTTTGCAGACCCGCTCGACCTCGTGATGAATTTCAGTTGAACTTCACTTCGCTTTTGCTTCAACGCCGCCTCTCCCAATGCGCCGCAACCTGGTCCCGCCATCTCTCGCCCGAAAACCACTCGTCAAGACGGTTCTCCATCACCCATCTCATCCCCGCGAAACCCAAACCTCATGCAACCGCCTCACCCCCAGACTCTCACAACACCGCCGCTATTCCGACGACCCAACAACAACTCCCAGACACTCATCGGCCACATACGTCTCCCTCTTCACCACTCACCACGCCCAGATGCAATCGGAACCGCCCTCTCGACCCCGACGCACGCCGGGCATGGCCCTCTCTGCAGCAATGCAAGCCCCGTCGCCCTGCCCACCAGCAAAGCTGAATGCCCTCGCCGGCCCCTTCACACCCACCCTTTCCAAAACCCCAACAAAACCCAAATTCAGCATCCAATCCCGCCCTGAAAAAGGCATCAAGCGAAAGTCCAAAAAGACCATACTCATCCCACAAGCGTTTGTCTCCCACACAAACCCCCCCCCCCTCTCAAACCCAACTTCCACGCCAAAAGAAAAAGAAAGAAAAAAACCCGCTGACCAAACCGCCATTCTTTCAAAATCCAGTCCAGCAGATGACCAAGCGCGAAACGACGACAGGCCCCGACACGCCCCCTCCAAGTCATCCGGCGGGATCCCCTCCCCCTCAACCACGTACCTCACGCGGGCCCTCCCCCAGCCGACCTCCCTCCCCGTCCCGCGCCGCATCCTCGTCATCCTCGACCTCAACGGCACGCTGCTCTTCCGCCCATCCCGCAACCACCCATCCCGCTTCGTGGAGCGCCCCCACGCCCGCCCCTTCCTGAACTACTGCCTGGACACGTTCCGCCTCGCCATCTGGTCGTCCGCGCGGCCCCAAAACGTGAACAACATGGTCTGCCAGCTCCTCACGCCCGAGCAACGCGCCAGGTGCGTCGTGATATGGGCCCGGGACAAGCTCGGCCTTTCAAACGACGACTACAACGCAAGGGTGCAGGTGTACAAGCGGCTCTCCCAGCTGTGGGACGATGCCCACGTCAGGCACTCTCATCCCGAGGCCAGCGCGGGAGGACGCTGGGATCAATCCAACACGGTCCTGGTGGACGACTCGTTTGAAAAGGGCCGCAGTGAGCCGTACAACATTTTGCCGATTCCTGAATTCGCCGGCTTGCATGTTGAGCCGGCGAATGTGTTGCCGCAGGTCCATGATTACCTGAATCAACTTTGCTATCAGGCGGATGTTAGTAGGTATGTGAGAGAGAACCCATTTGGTCTGGATCAAGGCTATAGGTTGACGAATGAATCTTGATGTTGGCCGGTCTTTTCTTCTTCTTCTTCTTCTTTTTCTTCTTCTTCTTGTTTTACTCTTCAGACGTTGCATAGTTTCTTTTCTTCTTTTCATGGACATAAAACGAGCTTGGGGCGATTGCGTTGGTTCGACAATGGAATCTGTCATCAGATCAAGAGCCAGATGGATGGAAATCAAGTATGCAACATTCCTAGCTGACGTATTGTGCGGGCTTGGGAAAGTGCTGCGGCATACCTTGGTAGAACATGTGGACTGGATTTTGCATTCACTTCATTCACGACAATACATGAGCGGACTGAGAGCAGCATCGTACCGGTTATGGTTTGTTCACTGATTGCGACTATTGACAATAGAGCCCGTCTGCTTTCATGCGGCCCTTGCAGCCATCGTTGTTGTACTGGACATGACACAATCAACTAAAGCTAACGAGACTTCGTGATTCGTCTTCATTACGCTTTTAAACCCATCCCAAATCGTTTCATCAATGTACCATCATCATCATAACGTTCTTACTCGGTTTTGTCCAATCGCTACATTTACTTGAAGACCTTGCCGCAGGCGTGAGGGTACTCCTTGCCGTTGACGGTGATGCCCTTCTCCCATGACCACATGTTTTCGAGGAAAGCCCGGTCCTCAGCATTCTTAGGGTCAAGCTTGGTGAACTTGTAGCTCTCCCAGTCAGGGGCGACATCGAAGACGGGTTCGTGCTCCTGGCCTCGAATGACGAAAGCGCCCTGGATGATGGAGTCGTTGCTCTCGCCGTAAACGGAAGCACTGCCGAAGATGAACTTGCGGGAGCCCTCCAGACGAGTGTTGAAGCCACCGATGAGGTTGTTAGACATGAAAGTCAAGGTAAGCTCATCGTTGTACTTGTAGTCACATCGCCAGATAGAGTACTCCTCGAAAGGAACGTTCTCCCAGAACCACTTGAGGGCCTCAGGGGTTTCGTTGTTGGAGAAGTGACGCTTCCACTCGTCGAGGGGGAAGGTGGCGCGGGGAAGGAGGTCGCAAGGGTGCTTGGGCTTGGGAGCGGGAGCATCCTCTTCAGTAGCGGTGGCAGTAGCCTTGGCGGCAGGCTTAGGAGCCTCCTTGGCAGCCTCAGGCTTCTTCTTGGGGGCAACGTTGGTCAGAGCGGGCTTCTCAAGGTAGTCAACCTTCTTGGCAACATCGGTGTAGATGGGCTGGTTGACGACGGTATCGTACCATCGAGTGACGTTGGGATGCTGCTGGCGCCACTGCTTGTCGAAGAAGTACTGGAAGCCAGGGTTCAGGAGAGGGGCGGTGAACAAGTCAGCGAGAGTCATGCGCTCGCCGACAAGGAAGGTGTTGTGCAGGAGATGCTGCTCAACAACATCGATGGCCTGCTCAGCAGCCTTGGAGGCATCATCAACATTCTTCTTGTTGTACGGCAGCTTGCCAACAAGGGGTAAGAGCCAGTTAACAATGGAGTTGATAACCTCGGAGTTGAAGAAGGACATCCATCTCAGAATGGAAGCGTAGCTAGTGAGACAGCGTCAGCAACCTAGGCCTCGTTGAACGAAAATGAACTTGGCGGAGGAGCAACGTACTCTTGCTTGGTCTTGCCGAGAAGAGTGGTCTTCTCATTCTGGGAGGTGACTGCAATGGAATGTCAGTGTCCGGTAGACCAAAACACACAAACTTTTCATTAATATAATGGAGAACAAAGTGCAAAGCATATTGGGCAAAGGTCAGAAGTTAGGCATTATCCACACAAGAAAGATATTTCAGACAGGGATAACTGTATAAAATAAAAGCTAAGTCATCACACGCAAAGCCCAACACGCACAAGCTGTTGGAACAAGATATCAAAGTACCAGAAAGCACAAAAAGTACAAGCTTACCATAGATAGCGACAGCAATGCATTCGGACAGAGCGAAACCGTCCTCACCAACAAAGGCGGGGATCTTGCCAAGGCCGTTGGCCTTCTTGTGCTCAGCGACAGGCTTGCCGAATTCGACCTCAGCAATGTTGAGCTCGAGGTTGTTGGCCTTTGCAACCGCCTTGATGGCGATGGAGCGGGGGTTGTCCTGCCAAAGGTGAAGAGTTGGTCGGTCAGCGAACAAGCTCTGCGTATCTGTAGAGGCACAGAAAGAAAGAAAAGCAAGCAAGCAAGGTAGCTTCAGGAACATACAGAAGAGGTGTAGAGAGTGCCGAAAGCCATCTTGACGAATGTTCTCAGTTATTCAAAGATACGAAAACCCGAAGATGAGAAGATGAAAACAGAACAAAAACTTGGCAGGTACTCGCTGAGGAAATTTTTTTAATAAATGGGCGGAGCTGGAGGATCTGCCCCGCGCCCCGGTGAGGCTGTCTTAGCAACCGGCGTGGCTGGTGGGTGCGTGGCTCAATCCGCGGTACTTGACCAATGTAATCTAATCTTATCTCCACGTGATAGCAATGGAGTACTCGTTCCTTCTTCTTTTGCGCCTTGTCAAAGCCTAGACGGCAAGCTGAATCCAGGAGGTCAATCCCCAGCATCACGTCGTCCCAACGGCAGTTCACGACGACGTATTACACATCTCGTGGCCGCGGCAGCAGTTATGGTCACCCTGGCAAAAGGCCTCCGGCAATTGAGGTGCCCGAGGCAGCTTGCCAGCCCTCGGTGGCATCGACCGACATGGAAGCAATCGGCTCCTCTTTGCATTAGAACCCTCAACACCACCGCCGGAGGTGACGACGCCGTCAATTCAACCGCCGTGGTCGAGTCTGCTCAAATTCCCTACCGGGGCGTCACACACGCACGCACCATGCCAGCGACCCCCTCGTATTTTTCTCGAGAGCCTCAGTTCAATGACCTATATATCCGAATATCGAACCTCCTTACCCGATTTCACCACCTACCGACCGTGACTCCCAGCGAAGCACCACAAGTACCTTGGACAAAGCTAGAAGAAATGCGAGCTCAGATGGGCGAGCCGATCAAGGCATCACATTACGCCAAAGTTCTCCAAGTGGCCAAAAGGTTGAACCTCATCGAGCCCAGTCTACGGCCAGCCGAGGTCAGGATTGCTCTTCAGGAGTTTGCGCGTGACATCAACCCATTTCTCAACAAACCTAGCCCCATCACAATTGACAGGTTCGGACGAGCAGTCGGTGTGGGCAAGCGGAAGGCCTCGACGGCGCGTGCCTTTGTCGTGGAGGGAGCGGGAGAGGTGCTTATTAACGGAAAGCCTCTGAACGAAGCTTTTGGTCGCGTTCATGATCGCGAGAGCGCTGTCTGGGCCCTGACCGCAACCGAAAGATTGGACAAGTACAATGTTTGGGTTTTGGTCGAAGGTGGTGGAACAACTGGACAGGCCGAGGCAATTACACTTGCAGTGGCAAAAGCATTAATCGCCCATGAGCCGGCTTTGAAACCAGCTTTGAGAAGAGGTATGGTAATATTTCATTCATTGTCCCTCAACTCAACCCAAATTCTGCCAGTCACGTTACCCTATTGGTTTCTTTTTTGTTGACACAAACACTGACTTGTTTTCTTTTTCTCCGATTCAACAGCCGGCTGTATCACCAGGGACGCCAGAACAGTCGAAAGGAAGAAGCATGGCCATGTCAAGGCCCGTAAGATGCCAGCATGGGTCAAGCGGTAGTTTCTTACTGTGAGAACCGTTGCTGTTCTCCCGACACGCGGCATCGTTGGCACTGTGTAGTAGACAAGCGGCGGGCGTAAAGATTTTTCTCGCCAAGAAGGCGTATTTTCTACCAGATGTTCCTGGATTGTATTATACAAACTACCCGCTAATAGTTGGGATAGTAAAAAGAGTATTGATGCACTATCTACGTATCCATCTCCTTTTTACGCGGTGCGCCCTCAAACAAACTAAAGAAGTTGCCGTGAGATCTATCCACGGCGAACAGTTGCGTGTTTACACGGAAGCGCTAAATATTATTAACAGACACATTCTCGCAATCAAGGACGTTCCCCAAACGGCATCGAATTCGAACACTGCGTGTAATTGAATTGTACAGGACTATACCATCTTCCCTGATTCAAAGACGTGGCCGTGCAAATGACCCTCCTTGTTACTCGAGTAGTACCAGCACGATATATTAACTTACCCGAGGTCCTTGAAGTCTATTAACCTACCGACTACCCAAGGTACCTGCATCGAAGTACAACTTAAAGGCCGGCCAGTATGCCTACAAACAGACAATGCGCCAATTCGAACATCTGTGTCGGCTGCAATGGTCAATGAAACGACTCGGAAGCGGAGAGACTGAATCTCAGCTCGGCCTCGTGCATCGTGCATCGTGTACACAATGCCAAGAACCATCCTTCAACAATCACCAATCGCTCTTCCTAGGTATCGATGGCTGGTAGTTCTACCGTAGGCATAAATTCTGCTCCATACAGCATTCGTGAAACATGACGGAGTCCGTGAACAGGCTCCGTCTGCGACCAGTCTCTCGTCTCCGGCGCATGATGGCGCCGAGAATGCATGGCGCGTTGAACTTTATGATGCAAAGTGTCATGTGGAGGAGGCGCAGACCGTCAGTAGGCTTTTTTTATTCAATGATTCTCTTCGTTCACTTGATTTCCGTAAAATTTGTTGGGGCCCGATTCGAGGGGACAGACCGAAGCTTCTTCTGCAAAGAAGGAGGGTGGGGGAGCCATCAATGCGCTCGTGGGGCTTCATATAACGTATGGGCGGGAGTAACTCCAATAGGAAACGACTTCAACCAATCAGCCATCGGTAGCTTCGGACACACTGGGTCCTCGGGCGCGTTTCCGAAGCAATATTGCAGAATTCGTTAAGAGCCTGGATTGCCATGGTAGAGTCAGTTCAAAATATGACATGTGGCTTATTCCAACGGCACGTATCTTGACTGTCAAATGAGCCGCTCCGCTGGAACTGCTTTGAAAGCCTGTGTATGTATGCCAAGAGATTGGCTTTTCGAGTTTGTCGACCGAGGTCTATTTATCGCAAAAAAAAAAGACATATAAGGGTGCTGTCTTGGACCGGATCTCTAAATATGTACGCCGCTTTGCAATCTACGTGGCTTGCTGAAAGGGGTCGACAATGCCGATCTGTCGGTTTGAGAACCCCCAACATGCAAGAAAGAGTCCAATTGATCCACTCACACAGCTGCTGTGTGAAGCCTTCGTACTGATTCAGTTCTGACACGCTGGTACAATGCCCGGCATGTCTTCTTGTTGGCAAGATGCCCAGAATTTAGCTGTGGCCCGTCAATCGGCGTTATCGAGTGGCTCTGGCGCCTGGTATGATCTGATAGTTATGCGCGCCAACGATACAGGGTGGACTAAACCCTGTCAAATGCCTCGTTGCATCTTCTTTGTATGGCCAATGTCACAGGACTTTGAATCTACGTCCGTAGTCACTGAGTGATGACCCTGGACAAAGCCTCCCAAAAGAACTGTGCCGGCGATCACGTGTCCATGCATCGTGTCGTGGTCTGAGCATTGCTTTGCTTTCTTTTCTTGTTCTGAAATTGCCGCCGTGCCATTGCGTTAAATATAAACACTGGCCGTTGACGCAGCGTAGGTTCTGATGCGGTGTAAAGATCAACTTGTTCTATTTTTGGCCCGAGATATTGTCCACTACAGCGTGTTGGAACATGGTCGAAAGCCTTCAGATGCTACTCAGAGGGGCCTGGCGCTGAACTTGATTATATGCGCGGCGTTTCCGAGCTTGTACTAGACCTCCCGCTTCTTGACACAATCGTCGTCATTGGCTTTCATATAGGTGAGATGGATCGGTTGTGTTGTCGTGCAGGCCTGACACCGTGGAGGGCCACTCGGCCAAGTACATTGCGACTGGGCACTGTGAATACCTCGAGCTACGCATCTGCAGCAATGTTTTGCATAAATAGCCGTGACACAAAGAGGCTGCATGTGCATGGTGTTTTTAGGTGGCCGAAGCTGCGGCCTTTTATTAATAATTTCTTGCATGTAACCCTCTCATCATCTAGTTCTTCGTTTAGATGGGCTCGATCATTTTCTGTCCATGTTTCATGATTTTTGGCGTCGGAGCCTCTCCATAGCGCTCCAGGTGCAGGGCTCTTCGGGGAGCAAGTCTCGGGACAAGGTCGCGTACGGCAAAGATGAGGGGACAAATAGCAAGATGAAAGATGAAAGATGAAAGATGAGAGCAACATGGATGTGGGGAGGCAAACTCGATTGGCATAACCGAAAAGTCAAAAGTCTGCCAGCCGCCACGACGTTGGCTTTCCGTGCAGGGCGGCTGGGACTACGGCTGGGACAGCTGGCAACCAGAGAAATCTCCTGATCATGCATTTTCTCGATTCGCCGCCGTCTAGAATCTTCACCCACTTTCCACATGACACTTTCCACATGAAGACACGCGAACAACTTGATCAGTTGCTCTCTCTCATGAACCAAGTCAGGCACTCTAGCTCGCTGGTCAACATGCACGTCCTGCCTACGGCCGAACCCCGCTGGATCGTGCTCAGTGAGCGGAAGCAAAATAAGAGATAGCTTAACAGCCAACATGCATGAAGTTGCTGACCTTTGGCTGTGGTCAACTTTTCTCTCTCTTATTTTTTTTAAACGTTCGGTAGGAAGCAGACGCAATTCGCACGTTCCCACTTTTGAGAAAGAGTAGGGCAGGAGAGCAGCCCCTCCACGTCATCAAAAGGGCAACTCATCCAACCCCCCAACACTTGGACCGATGGCCATGTCTCAGATCGAGCAAAAGCAAACGAGATATGCGATCCGCTTTCACATCTGGTAGATGTACCAAGAGTCCTCATACGTTGTTTCTAAGCTCGGTGTTGGTACAACCGGGAGGCAGCTGGACAAACAAATGATCTCTCTGATAAACAATCCTCGGAATATCTCCCTCCAACGATGGCCTGCCATGTTCGATGATCGATTGTCAATCCCGGGGCACTGATAATAATTCCCTTCGTCTCTCCTTCTTTACATCTGGCCAGACTCTTCGCGCTAGTCCGTGGCAGGGCCGCGCTTGCTCGGATGTTATCCACCGTGCGACTGTTCTGTGGCACGGCAGCTTCATGACAAGCAAGGCCTTGAGCAGTGAGGACCGCGCTCCGGGTTGTTGATCGGCGCCGGCTGTCGCCTTTTGCATAAGACAAATCCAGACCTGAGCCTCTTCAGAGCCCTGGCAATCTAGGACAGCTTGATCCGTGTCGGCGTCATTGCCCGAAAGATGCTGCAGCGAAATGCTAATGGGGTGCTGTCTCAGTCTGTTGCTCGTATCTCATCTGGAGAAAAACGACGGGTCTGCTCGTCCAACAAAGCGCACCCCCTCCCTGTCACCAGGCATTTGGAGTTGGCTGTTTAGGCCTTTGTACATACTTCATCGAGCTGCTGACACGCCCCGCCAGCCTGTTTCTACTAGGGCATGCTTAGTGATGTTCATCTGCGCAGAGAAATTTTCATTCCTGTACCGCGAAGCTGCCGATTTCAGGCATAGACAAGTCCGAATGGGTTTGTCTGGGAAGACACTTGCTGCAAAGTTTTCGTGCGTTGCATGTCTGCTAACAATCAACGAGATAACACATTCTCCAAGTTTGTCTTGATTCCTGGGCATGAGTAGAGACCGGATCGGGCGCGTCAACTGACCGGCAGGGCGACCTGTGTCATTAGCACTTTGACGCGCTCTTCACCTCCATCCTCTTCTCTTCACTCTTCTTACGTGCCCATTGCAAGCCACAATGTGTCTGGCCCCCAGACGTCCGCTTTGTTGCTCTTACCTTGCCGCCCATCATTTCTCCTGCCACGATGGCATTGTGCGGTGAATCTCGTGGCCCGTGGAAAGCAGCCCACACGGTATTTGCTGTTGCGTTGCTGCAACCGTCAAACTATCTCGTGCTGGTCGCTTTAGTTGGTTGTATTGCCAACTTCCGCCCGTCCACACGACGTCGGCCATACCTTTTTCTTGTTTGTTTTACCTGTCCCGGACTCTAGTGAGAGCTCGCCCAATGCACTCACTGGGTCACAATCTGGATCAATCATCCCACCTAGGCCGTGGTGTGTTATCCGTGCCCTTGTGATTATGTCTGGGCCAGCCTGGGTTGCCATACCAGTCCATCCTGTCGAGTACGGAGCACCCAGAGCTCTCAGCCCTCCGAAGCATGGCACACTCTATGTACCCATAGGAATATAGTGAAATGTCACATACGCGTACCTGATGTCTTGGTCTCTTGCCCGGCTGTTAGCGTGGACCCAAGCTGGTGGAACGGTCAATCTGATGTATGATGTATAAGACCCCAACCACATCCTTCATGTTGTCAATGCTCTAGTATCTCAGTTGCCATTTTGCCCGCCTTTGTCGTTTGGTCTCTTTCCTGTCGACGAAGCCCGCCTGAGCCGTACTTCGAGCATCACACTTACTGACAACTCCTCTTCGGGCTCCGGTAACCCCAGACGTTGCGTATGAACACTGACTCAGTCTGGCTTCGCCCTAGTGTCGTCTTGCAACAACCCTAGCAGATCGGGCAGCTTGCAGGGGGAAGGGACTATCATGCTAGGGACCGGGACTAATAAACCCCCCGAAATACTGATATTAAGCACGAGTCGTCAAGGCTGTGCTCGCAGCCTCGTACTTTTCGAATACATAGTACCACCCTACTTCGGCGTGCTACCGCGAGGCCTTGAAACTGCAGCTTGGAATCCGTTCCTGAGACTCTGTTGCCTCTTTGCAGTCTGCAAACCAGGGCATGAATCTGCAAGGTATTCTCTAGGCACGAACTAAAAAACTAAAAAAAGAGCGGCCAAGGCAAACTCGAGCCTATCTTGACAGCACCGTCCACCCTCACCCTCGAAGGCATTGACATGACATGACCCCTTGGGCTGCAATACAACTATGCTCCAAGAGTTTTTCCAGAAACAGCAAGAAAACTGTAACGTCATTTGTTTTCTCACACGACTCGGAAGTATCTCTCGAAACGTTGGAATACATAAAGCTCTCTACGAATGCGCATCACCTACGAGACTGGGGTTGAGAATCCAACATTCAGTTGAGTTTCGCGTCTCCTCCTGGTAGAGAATCGATTTTCATCTCAGCGCCTGATGTCTTGGTGGTATCAGGTTAGTCACACATTGCACACAACGGCCACACTACAGGATTGGTATCGCCATTCAAGAATAAGTCGGCCCATTCTGCGCGTCTACCTCGTCGAGTTGTTGTTGGGATCACGTTGCATCTTTCCCCTGCTGCAGCATAGTGTACATCTATAACTCGAGGACGTATTGAACAGGACTGAATAGAGAGTCCCAACTCCGTGGTATGGACCATCCTCGCCGAGGTGAGGGGCGAAGCGAACATTCAGCTGCTCACCAGGCCTCACACTCAAAATATCCGCCGCAAATTCCGGCAACACAAGAAGGCTCAATTGCTGGCAGTACTACACAAAGATACCGTCCGGCACCTCTGGATCTATCTACCTCGACCCCGAGAAGCATGGGAGTGTCTGGTAATTACAGCAACTACTATCAGGACTCTTCGTCTGGGTTTTCTGCGCCAACAATGTCTACCACCTTGCTAACATACGGAACCGACTATGGAAGCGATATGCGAAACCCTGCGCCAGCAATGGGCAGCTATAGTACGAGCATGATGATGTACAACGTCCCACATACGGCAGCACAACAATCCGTCTATGACACGCAGCAATTCACACCGCGGCAGCATGCAGCAATGCAGATGATGCCCGCCGACGTCTCGCCAACCTACTTCACCTCAGAGGCAGCTGGCAACACTGCAACGCCATTGCAAGCATCAGATCACGGCTCGAGCAGCTCGCCCAACGTCTATCAGCACCATCAGCAGAACCCTAGCATGCCATATTCAAGGACTATGTCCGGCGTCAACGAACTACACCACCAGCAGCAACCGAGCAGTTCGCATCCCGGCGCTCCAGAAACCCGAGACTTTACCTCCAACGAAGATGCGGCTTTGGAAAAATGGGAAAACTTCCGACGACAGCTGGGCATGGTCTTCCAAGATATTTCCGTAGGCCAGCTGGAAAGGGCTTCGGGAACTCTGTTGGGAATATCTACCTGGATGTTGTCACAGGTAGTGGAGCTGGGTAAGAACACTGAAGGCATTATATTTCTTTGTGACCCCCAAAGGAAACATGGCGATAACGGAGAGAGAGAGAGAGCACGTTGGAACTAATCAGACAGTACTCAGGCTTACATCAGGACAACTCAGCCCTGCACGAAGACCGGCTCAGACTCTGGAACGACTTCAACCATGCTTGGCTAGCCCTTGCCTTTCAGCAGAAAGAGCTCATGACATCCGAGGAGCAAGCTTCGCGATCACAGAGACTCATGACGGAAGAAACCATCCAGAAGATGGGTGATGAGCTCGTTCGACTGTGCGATGGGGTCGAGCGCCACGGCCTAGTAGACTACCAGTATGGTGTATGGGAAGAGCAAATCGAAGCTGGTGCGTAATCCCAAACGTCAAGCGCTACCCGCTCGATTCCATGACCCTCAAGGACTAACCTTTTGCTCGTCTTCCCTCACATACAGTTCTAGAAGAGTGCCTCGATCTATTCGACAGCCAGGGAGAGGCTTCGAAATGAGCACCGCACCCCTTTGTATTTTAATGTCCCTCTCCCGCACAACAGATACATGTCCAAATACACACACGAGCCGCACGAGTTTTTGACCTGCGTCAGGGTCAATGACTTGGGCACATGCTATCATCAACGGGTTCTTGTTGGATCCTGTTCTTTCTTCTTCTTCTTTGTTCTTTGCCCTCTTGATATCAACCTTGTTCAGCATTATAGAGAATACATTACTGCATGGAATGCGGCAGTACTACAATATCACGGGTCATGTCTTCTATGAGCGATGAGTGTCGGGCGTGGATCGAGACATGCAGAGTCTTCTCACCTTGCATTGGTTTACTTGCGAAGTGGTTTCCATGATCTCCATGGTGTTGTCGTCACCAGGTCCAATCATCACGACAGGGAGCTTGCGAGGCGCGGGCGGTGATCAGTAGCGCAGGCGCTCTCACACAGCAAATTATGGTGGCGTGCCCCGTTCTCCCCCTATTGTCATGTTCGAGATACCTAAACTCGTCACTTTTCGTCACTTTACCTCACTTTTTCTTCGGTTCAACTTGAAGCGCATGGGATCAAGTGGACAGACATGAGGGTTTGGCACGATGGTGATGTGATGTAGGCAATTTTTCGTTTCGCAGTTGATCATCGCTCTACATCATGAACGCGCAGGGGGGTAGAGGGAACCAGAGCAGTGTGCTATATAGTATACTGAAGCGAATCATGACGGGGTGTCAGGGAGAGCTCCTTGAAGCATTGGATGTGTGGATGCGGCTCGCGCATTGACTAGGATAAAACCCTCTGTGAGACAAAGGTGGATATAATATATTAGAAGTACCTCTATAGACTAGTTATTACTATAGCGCATTATATACCTTTTAGGTATAAAAAGTAGCTACTATTTACACCTCTAATTAACTAAATTAAACACTTTTTATTATTTATCTATACCTTTACCTAATAGTTATAAGCCTAGGAGGCTTCTATTACCCTTATTATTAAT
>JFGX01000272.1:0-36257 GCA_000729855.1 Epichloe aotearoae | reverse complement strand
TTCAGCTCGGCGCGAGAATTGCCAACGGCACAAAATTCAACGCCAACACACGACGCCTGCTTAATAGAGTGACTACGCCTTCTTGGCGCCCCAGCACAATACCACAATCAACGATTCCCATCTCTCGACGAGATTCAAGGCACTCGGGCGCACAGAGGAGGGCACTTACCACGACTTTGACACAGCTTTTCTTTGGCCTCTCAACTGGAGCTCCGAAAGCTCTTGGGCCGCCGACAATATGAATAAGAGATCTGCTTCTGGGGTTTTTTCTGCAGCCACCCCTCCCAGAAAACGTAAAATGGACAATGGCCCGAAATTTTACGCAGTTCAAGCTGGCTTTCGGCCGGGCGTATACCTTACATATGCCGAGTGTTCAGCTCAAACAGCTGGTTTCAAGGGTGCTGTGTGTAAGTGGGTTCCCATGAGTTATGGCGCAGCGTGAAGAACGATAAGAGTCCCTCGCACGGTCATAGATTTCGGTCTGGCTAATTAAAGTCTTTGTGTGTCACAGTCAAGTCATTTACCTCACGGTCTGACGCTGAGGCATTCGCTGCGGGCAAAAAGGTAGCAGCATCGTCCGACGAGCCAGAGAGATTCTACGCTGTGGCTGTGGGAAACCCGACGGGCATATATACCGATTGGAGCGACGCAGCAGCGTCTATCAAGGGAGTCAAGGGTCCCAAGTACAAACGGTTTGCGTCGCGTAAGGAGGCGGTCGCGTACATCAGACAGTTTGGCAATAGGGAAGCGGTGGAGGCCCTTGGGGAAGCTGTGCCATCGTCAGAACCGGTTCTTGCATTGCAACAATCCATATCACCAGCAACTCCCGCACAGAAGCCGGCACCAAAGTCGGCTGCTGTGAAGCCAGATACAGGAATAGCATGTCCAGCCGAAGGCGCGCTGCAGATATATACCGATGGAAGCAGTCTTGCAAACGGCAGAGAAGGATCGCGGGCTGGTGTCGGTGTCTACTTCGGTGACGGCGATGCTCGAAATGTGTCGGAAAGACTGGTTGGCGATCCTCAGACGAATCAGCGAGCCGAGTTGATGGCTATGCTGAGGGCGCTACAAATTGCACCGGTTGGACAAACGGTGCAGATTATCAGTGATAGTCAATACTCCATCAACTGTGTGACGCAGTGGGCTCACGGATGGAAGAGTAAAGGATGGAAGACAGCGACGGGTGAGAACGTCAAGAACCAGGACATTATTAGAGCTGTTCTGGACAGGATGGACGAGAGAACCAAGGCCAAGGCAAGCACATCTTACCATTGGGTTAAAGGACATGCGTCTAATAGAGGAAACATGGCTGCCGATCGGTTGGCGGTGCGAGGAGCAAAGCTCAGCTGACGGCTTTCCGTTAAAGTCACAAATTATTGCATGAGCGTGTGTTCTTAGGGTTGGCATTGTCGACGAGATTCGATGATCCTGTGGCGATTCGGCGGGCTGTCCATAGTGATTGTCTTGGTACGGCCTGAACCAGCTCCAGGCGGGGGTTGGCTTGCAATGTCGCTTTTGGGTCTTTTGAGTCGTCGTCATGACCAGCATGTATGTGTTTGAGTCTTTACGCGGAGGGGGACAGCGAACGTAATTAGCCGTGACTGCTTTAGTGGCGTCTGAGTGGCCTTTTTTATTACCAATTTCGATTTAGCTATTGGATTTATCTCCTCAAGTTATGATACCTCATAATAGCACTGTCTAGGGCACCTAGAGCACCTTGGGCTCCCGGAGAATTTGTATCCTGTTTCTATTTGCCATGGAAGACGTGGCAGCAGCAAGCCAGTCAGTCCCATGTGCCACAAGGCTGTGCGGCCCAGACACGGCAAGAACAAGCAGTCCAATGCCGCAGTATACCCCAGAGACCCCCCCCCCCCAAAAAAAAAAAACGTAACAAACGCCTTGCAATTGCGATATCTATCACATTGACAAGCCGGGTATTGTGCAGCAGCACGGCATCTGACAGCTGGTGTCAGCGGATGCAGATTGCCAAGATATCATGTTAATCCCTCGATGTTCGAGCTATAATAATTCCCCTGCAGTCGACTAAAGAGAGCATGTGAGGTTATTTATCGAGTATTTGATTAGATAAGCAAGGTGACTGGATGTCTTGTCAGCAGGCGCGCCCGCGAGAAGAGGGACCACCAATCCGAACCCAGCGGTGTGCACAGAATGATTCATTCATTGTCTCGTCCGATCTCTCTTCTTCCTCACCCGTCGCCCCGTCATCATTAAGAAAGCAACGCTCTTTAGCATACAGAGCATCCCCAGTCGAGCAGAAGACACATTCTTCTATCCAGACCTGCGTCCCGCAAGCATTGGTCTCCCGCCAATTCTCATGATCTCCCACGCCCTCGGCATGATCTCGCCCTCCCGCCAGCCAGCCCAGATTGTCGCCATCGTCGCCCTCACCCCAGCGTTCTAACATTAGCTTTTGCCGATATGGCACATAACATCTGGGCTGTGCCCGTGGCCTTCAGCGACTTCAATGTCGTTGTCGCCTTTTTGGGCGGGTTTGTTTCCCTCTTTGGGCTGGTGTCGTATCTGCTGAAGGAGAAGTACTACATGTCCGAGGCTCGTGAGTTCCGAATCCTGAAACCAGAACGGATATATGCTTCGTAAAGATTCCTTTTCTTGTTGTGTTTCTGCAATTGTGTTCGTGCTGCAAAATGGTCGGCAGTTTATGCATTGTTGCTGGGCTTCGCAATTTGCGTCGCTTGTCTGAGTTTGCTTTGCTATGTGACGGGCCATCTTGATAATGTTTGAACTATGCCTTCGTGCCTGTTGCGTTGACGTTTTGCCATGTTCTTGGGGGGATGAATACTGACACTCCCCCTCCCTTGTAGTTATATCACTCTCGGTCGGTGTAGCATTTGGTCCCCACGCCGCCGATTGGATCCGGCCATGGTCGTTCGCTGCTTGTCAGCGCGATGGCCTTTCCGACGCGCAGTGTGAGGAAAGGATGATGGCCATCACGCTCAACTTCTCCCGACTTGTTCTCGGCGTGCAGCTGGTCCTTGCTGGCGTTCAGTTGCCCAGCAAGTACTTGTGGACTCAGCTGAAGCCCATCGTACTGCTTGTCGGTCCAGGTATGGCATGCATGTGGATGGCGACTAGTCTACTTGTCTGGGGTTTCGTCGCCACTCCGAGTTTCCTGCATGCTCTCGCCATCGGAGCATGTGTCACGCCGACTGACCCTGTTCTATCTGCCGTCGTTGTCAAGGGCAAATTTGCCGATCACAACATCCCGAAGGACCTGCAGGATCTCATTGTCGCCGAGTCGGGGACTAATGATGGCTTGGGGTACCCGTTCTTGTTCTTCGCCCTGTACCTTATCAAGTATGTAGGCACGGGGGCAACCGAAGGCGGTGCCGGAGATGCCATGGGGCTGTGGTTCGCCTTTACGTGGGGATACACCATCATCCTGAGTGTTTTATATGGCGCCGTAGTAGGATGGGTTGCCAAGGAAATGCTTCAATTTGCTGAAAAGCGCAACTACGTGGACCGCGAGAGCTTTCTCGTCTTTGCCATTGCGTTAGCCCTGTTCGTCCTGGGAACGTGCGGCATGATTGGCACAGACGATGTGTTGGCATGTTTCATCGCCGGTAACGTATTCACGTGGGATGACTGGTTCCGTCTCCAGACCAAGGACGACTCTCTACAGCCCACGGTTGACATGCTCCTCAACGTGAGCGTTTTCCTTTGGTACGGTGCCTATCTTCCTTGGCACAAGTTTTCTCAGAATGTCATCATTCCATTGAGCCGCCTGATCCCTCTGGGGCTCGTTGTGCTCCTCCTCCGCCGCCTACCTTGGGTGTTTGGCATGCACAAATGGATTCCTCAGATCCGACAGGCTCGACAGGCTATTTTCGTGGGGTTTTTTGGTCCCATTGGTGTCTCGGCCATATTCTACCTGTTTATCAGCATCGAGTTTATCAAAGCCCATCTCAGTGACGAGAATGGCGTGCCAAGAGCAGATGTCAAAGACCTAGCAGAGTCGATCACGATTGTTGTCTGGTTTCTAGCCGTCTGCAGTATTGTGAGTGAATGAGATCTCGTACACTACTATCATGTCTGCACAGTTTCTTTCCGCTAACATGTCTAGATCGTTCACGGCTTGAGTATCCCCCTTGGAAAACTCGGCTATCTCGCACCCAGGGTTCATCGAGTCCTAAGCGAGAGTCGAAGCGAAAACCTGAGCTACCAAAATTCCATTGAGGCTGCAGGACGAACACCCGTTATAGGACGATGCGTCTCAGTTCACGGTGAGGATGCCGAAGGAGCAAATCTGGCGGCTCGGGCACGCCGCGGCACCGCTTCGATCGTCCTTACTGGTCGCGGCGTGGTGCCAACCAAGGTCGGAGAAACAGACCTCGAAGAGGCACGCAACAGAGTATTACCTAGCTCGGACTCCACCAATGTTCCCGAGGGGGAGCAGGCCTGTCGACCCGACGGTGCAGGTGAAGCCGGGCCTTCGGGGACGGGAACACGTGCGCGAAGCACCACAAGAGAGATTACCTACTTTGATGAAGTCGAGGGCGAGATTTGCGACATCAATGCAAAGGACAGTGGCAATACTTGATCGATGCCTGTGTGCCGTTTAGTTGCGTCGATAGCGGCGACCGCCCTGCAGCCACAAGGTGCAACGGACGAAGCTGCAGATGTGGAGTTGTTTGTGTGCGAGCACGAGGAAGTGCGCGCGTCTGTGTGCATGGAGTTCTGGCATTTGGAAGCGCCTTTTGGAAAAAGCAAGAGAAATTTACACACGCCACATACATGTCATAGAACTATGTATCTGAGTCGTGCAGCCAGTGTTCAATGTTATTGCAGTTTTCCACACAAGTCTATTATGTATTTTGTACGTGATTGATTGGGTTTCCAATTGGTTTCCCCATTGACAACTGTACATGTATGACGGACGTGGCGCTGTGCAGATCATACGCTCGTGACATGGACTTGAGATTTGCACGGCAAAACCACCATCGTATCGATGTCCGGGTCTTGTCTACGGAGTAATTACAGGGCACGTACGTACATTATCATGCGAATCGCCGAGATGACGAAGAATGATGCATAGCGCCATGCAGCTTGTACATTCATCGAACGCTTATGATGGCGCGATTTCTGTTCTTGCGGAGCACTGGCTTGCGGCAAGGCGTCGGCGGTCGGCATCATGCGCACCAAGTTGCAGCACATAATCCGTACAACGGCGATTGACAGACTTGAAAAATGCTGCGCCTGTCGATCCTTGGTTGATACGCTTCAGGATAATACCATCTTGGGTATACGGAGTAAGCGGGGAGTATACCACCGTTGCATTGCAGATGCTCATTTCCGTCATGCGGGTCTCGGTGTGAGGTTCGCGCATCGAAAATCCTAAGTCGTCTCAAGTGTAGGAATGACTGTTTCCATTAAGTACAAGGAAGACCTTGAGAATGTGTATAATATTAGACGCCGATGTATATATGACTTGCTATTGCCTATGTACTGAACATATACGGTCGCTTTCGAGCTTTGAAATGATCGTGATGCGAACGTAACGGACGTTTTGGGCGACAGCTACGCTCGCCTCACATCCATCCAGCCACACTCAGCTGCACTAACTTGCCGAGGGCCGTTGGCCCATCTACTTGTACACTCTGATACTCTGCGTCCTGAAGAATTATGTCCATGTAGGGTCCTGCTGCGGAGAGACGAAGGATGTAAGTGATGGCACGATGGATCGCAAGGAGGCGTGGAGACGGAGGATCGAATGTGCGCTGTTCGGTAACGAAGAACGTGCGTGTTCTGGGCAGCAAATTTTTTAGTGCGGCGTACGGAAGGAATTTATCAATATAATAAGTGTTCGGTTCGTCTTCTGTTGGTCCAAAAAATATCTGGTAATTGCCGAAAAAAACAAATGTAGATTGCTCGTGAGTGTAAGAGCATTGCGTGGTCGGTCAATCTCCGGGCCTTCACAATTAAATGAGCCACATCGGTATCGAACATGTTGAAGATATCGAGTGCCGGGTGATTTCCTGTGCTATATTTCAAACAATTCTGTCGGCAAGACTTCGAGCTGCATTGATGCTGAGCGTATACTCCTGTCATAAACACGGCCTCAGGTGTCAATTTCTCTCGCTGCCTAGTAGAGGTGGTTGACTTTCCTTGGTTTTGACCGGTCCTTGTTGTCTCCGCAGTCTCCTCCTGATAGAGGGGAAATGTTATCAGCATACGGATTACATACGCCTTAATCACCGGCCCTCCTTTACGGACTACAGAAATTGCCGCTATCGGAGAACTTACCAGGGTCGCTCAGCAGAGTTGCCAGATGTTCTGCGAGCTCTTCCTCCCCCAGAGGTCATTTGGGGCAAGGACAAGGTCACGTTTGCCCACTTCATCTACCGATATCAACCTTTTCTTGCCGATACTGCGAAGAAATGCTTCCCATTTTGAATCATAATGAATGCAAGTTGCGTCTTACCTGTTACAAGCTCGGCCGGGCTCCATGTTGCTCGATCGCAGAAGAGGTAGGCGCTGTGTTGTTTCAGATCGCCCAGCAAAATACTCGTTCACTCTAGCAAAACAACGCAGCGCGATGATAGATGAACGATTTGCAGTGTAAGACATGTGCGGCTGATGTCGATTATAGGGCTAAGGATTGCCTTTGTAGCACCCATTCCGGTGCAGAAGCGCCAAATTTAAGCCAATCCATGCGCTATAGTCGCTAATTTATGCAGACCCTGGGTGACGTCCAAATCTGGTGGCCCGCTGTTATCCTTGTTTGATTAAAAAGGAACACCTATTTCGCCTGTTACTCGTGCCCCGCCCCACCTTACTAGGTGTGCAGTGCGCGTAGAGTAACCCTGAATGAAGGCCAATAATGCGGCATCGGAATTGTCACCGCGCTCTCCGGCTTTTTTTGGGCGGGAATCTGTCCCGTCTACCCCGTAGGGTGTAGAAGCTTGACAATGGTGGCAGCTTGGTGGAATTGAGCTACGTGGCTGGACGAGGCTTTTTCCTTGGTTTGGTGTTTTGGCATCAGAATCTGTTTCAGTGAGGCACATCTACGGATTACCGTGAGGTGATATCGCTCGGGATCTTGTTGCTGCGGTAGTTGTGGTTTATAAACACAAGCTTGCTAGAATATTTTTAACTTTTTTGAAAGAAGCTTTATGGCTCACTTTGGCTCAAGCTTTTTTTCATGCTCTTGTTCGTTTGGTGCGTAGATTAGGTATTGGAACATACTCTGTACTTCCCGGGGCTTCAAAACGTGCTTGCTATTGCGGAAGACATCAACTGATAGACATGCAATGCACGAGTGCATTTCTTCTACCCCGGATGAAACACCAGATAGTACTCCGTCGTACGAGGCACCTAGATAGGTGCGAGAGTTCTGCATCCAGGTTACTTGCTGTATCCGTGGCATCACCGGGTGGCAAACTCGATGTTGCGAGAACATTGGTGTCATGTTTGCCGGAGTCTTGCCAACAAGGAGCATGCAGCAGAGAGTACTGTACGGAGTACGGCCACTGCGAACTGATCGCATCCATTCCGTCGTGACAAGCCTAAAGATTTAGGCAAACATGATGACACCACTACGCAGCACAGTACGTACCATACCCGGGCGACGTCCGTGTCATTCACTCGGTACGCCATATAATCTCTTGAAAGACGGAAACTTCTGTCAATATCTGCCTTCAAACTATGTGCCGTTCCTGGATGAAGGGGTCTCGAAGCCTAGATCACATTGTGGCACCGTCTACACCGCAGTTCCGAAGAGTCTAGGGCATAAGCCAAAGAACCCCTACGAGCAAACGTCCAGAAGACCCCAGCTGTCTGCAGGAAGAATCAGACACCAGACGCAATTGTAACTGCAACAGACAGTGTTGCTCGCCGATGCCTCCTGACTCGATTGTAGCAACTGCTCCGTACGGGATATCCGGAGAGGGATTGCGCTTTTGCGTGACCGCATTGAGTCCGGGAAAGGCTGGGTGCTGATAACGATAATTATGTTGCGGAAGCAGTCGGCTTCAAATGGACAGATGATCGATCAATCAACAAAAACCCAAAAATCAGTGGTTGACAACTTTGGCGGCCTGCCGTTGGTGCCTGTCCACTAATCTGAGCCCACTCCAAAACACTAACCCTGGTGCTGTGCTTGTCTCAAGGGTCTGATGGGAGAGTCATGAAGCAGCCGCGGGCGTCCACACCAAAGAAATCTCAGGACCAGAAGACGTCTTATCCCTCGGTGGGCCGACAACGGCATCTATGTTGATCCCCTTACCCTCCGATCCACCCTATTATCTCCCGCGCTCTTCCACGCCAAGCGAATTCGTGCGGGGTACTTAGTACATTGCGGGAGCCAAAGCATTCGCCTGAGCTTTGGGTACATGATACTTGAACCAGCGCCTGAAGTCCCCAAGTGCTGTCCCTGGAAACATTAGTGGATACCCTAAAAACCACACATTGACTTGCTTGGCCCGTGAGTCTCCATCATGTGCCCACCGCCCTACCACTTTGTCCGGCACTCGACTTTTGGTTGCACCAGACCCTTCCATTCAAGCCTCGCATTCATCCTCCATTCCCTCCCTACGTATCTATACTGTGCTTTCGTTGACTGAGCTTCGTCTCTGTATCCATAACGTCTTGTTTGTCTGTCGCCCGGCGAGACGCTCCTTTTTTAAACATCCGACGACCTGCGCGCATTAGCACTCCAGCGACGAGAAGACATTGGGTCCGTGGCGTGTATTGACGGGGTTTCTAAGCTTTTGCTTGGTTGTTTCGGCCATGCCAGCTCACGTCGACCTTTGAAGGCCATATACACCCTGTCCCGGCACCGTTCGCTTTCTTTCGAGAGTGCGATACAGTGGTGCTCCGAAACCCCCCATTTACCGGCTCGCTAAGTGCGCCTAATGTCGACTCAGTTGGTGCTCCGGCAGCAAGCAATCAACCCCCGCGACAGTAATCAACCACCAGCAATTTTCATACCCACCCGCCTCCTTGGCAAAACTCCAGTACATTTTGCGGTCTGACCTTTGCTTCGCACGCAAACTTCTTTCTATCATTCCGCCACATCGCTCCGATTTTACGAGTTCCCTCGCGATTGAAACAATACACTGCAGAGATATTTGGGCTTCGACTGGTCGACCCCGAACGGGCATTAAGTAAGCGAAACGCGCACAGCCAAGTCTGCTGGCCATGCCATCTGCCGGAGGACCTCCCGTCGCAGGCCCTCTAATAGCGGGAGCAGGAATGCCGAGCAGCGATTTTCACGAGCCGTCCGACGATGAGTTTGGATCTTCCAACTTGTTCCATTTTTCAAATAGTCCAGACACGTTACAGGGCTTGGAAGCTTTAGGCTCCAACGATCAGAAACACTACTTGAATCCCCAGGAACTCACATCCACTGGCCCGTTTCCTGACTCACCAAACGGCTCCTTTCACGATTCGTCCTCCGAGTCGGCATCGTCTTCGAAGAGGACCCGTAGCACAGATTCATCCAAGACACCTCCCACAACTCGCGAGAGCACTTTGGACACCAGCCCTAACATAAAGATGGATTGGGTTGATGCTCAATTTGCTACCTTTGCTGATGACGATCATCCATTCACTTTTGGACGTGAGGCTGATTCCTCCGCCATGGACGGGCTATATCCGTTTGGCGAGCAAGACGACAGTTTCATGGACCGCTCTTTTGATTTTGAAAGTGCATCTAGTAGCCCTGACGCACAGCCTGGAACGGATCATGCCAGCATAGCGTCACCAGCCATGCCAACCATCAAAACAGACAGTCCGCCTAAAGCGACAAGTCAAAGTGGCAACAAGACCAAAACGAAGACGGGAAATCATAAGAAGCAGAACTCGGTAAGTCTCTCCTTCGCCGGTTCCGTCTCCTTCACTGTCTTTTAGCTGACCGCTCATGCGATAGCAATACCCATTGTCTTCCATTGGAGTCAAAACCTCTGGCTCCAGAGAAGTCTCCCCTATGTCTGCCATGGTCACTAGCCACAACTCCTCGCCTGCCGCTGCCTTCTTCAATTCACCATCCCCTCTCAGTACTCAGGTCAACGGGAACACTGTCTGGCCCAACAAAGTAGATATCACTACTGCTTCCGCACCCGACGCCCTACCAACTCCCACACAATTTGGCCATCCTTTGGGGCAACCATTGTCGGTGCCACAACAAATGTCTGTATACAATGGCGCCCACCCCCAGTCCTATAACTTCACTACTGGCTACGAGCTGCGAATCTTGCCCACGCCACTCAAGTCCCGCGTTGAGACACAAATTCCCATCAAGATGACACTGTCGCCGCTGCCTCCTGGTGTCACCAAATTGCACCTGCCTGCCCACACGATTTCCAAGCCTAAGCTTCTCGCTCGTCCTACGCCAGAACGTTCGCCCGATACCCTTGAGCTTCACGTCGGTCTGGTGTGCACAAGTGCGATTGACAATGGAGATCTCAAGAAGAAGGCATTGGAGAGGGCGGCGTCTGTTCCGCAGGGCTACCTTCCAGATCTCGATGACGAAAAAAATGCACCGCAGAACGGAGGAGATGTTCGCATCTGCAATGGCTGCATCACAAGAGAAAGAAAACGAGCTGCGCGTAAAAAAATAAAGAAACCTGAAGAGGAGAAGGTATGGGGCCTGGATGAAGAGCGTCGTGTCATTGTCTTCAACACGCAAGAAGTGAAGGAGTGGCAACCTCTGAGCGGCGTGTTAGATATTCATGGACGCCCTGATCCTGTTGTGCTCCCTCGTGCCATGCAGATCGACGCCCCGATGCGCATTGCATGTTACTGCAGGCATCACGGCGAAAAGATGGGATTCAACGTGATTTTCACTATCAAGGACTTCCAGGATCGAGTTATTGCGCAAGCAATGTCAAATCCCATCATGATTACAGATGACCATAAGACACACCCAATGACTCAAATTACGAATCCGCAGGTATCGGAGGCGGTTACTACAACGACTATACCTGTCCACATGCCCCAGCCGATAGATGCCTGCAACATGATGCAAGGACAGCAAAATGGAGCTTTCCAAGTCCCACAGCCAAACAGTCACGGCAACGTCAACAGTGGCGGGCAGTCGCCATACCAGGGGTCTGCCTCGGGGAAAGCGACACCTACGCCAACTACTTCAACGATGACGGGACGCGCTCTCTCTCGACCTTCGTCACCAAACCAAGGAGGCCCGGCCAAGAAAAGAAAATCGAGCAGCTCCAATAGGGTTCCTAACGGCTTGACAATGACCAAATTGGATACCTCGCCAGCACCAACCTCTCAGACAGCATCGGCTCAAATTTCTACCGCTAGCTCTCCGTTTTCGCCCAACCCCAGCCCATTCCAGGCGCCTGAGCAAATGTTCGGAGCTGTCAGTGGCCAGCAGCCGTTTGCCAACGCCCCCCCGACGCCCGGTAGCGTCGATCAGGTTCCGTTTTTCTCGAACCGGTCAGCCAGTATGGATAATTTGGCTATGGCACAGCTCTACTCAGCACCAGCATCAAGTCATCCTAGCCGAGCTCCCAGTCCTAATGGTATGCGCAACAACGTTGCGAATGGTATTCGGAACCAATTTCCGCAGAGCTTTGCCGCCAATATCTACTCCCTGCCGATCGGCCTCAACCAGGCGCGAGCACCGCCAGTCATTCACAAGATCATTCCCAACGAAGGGCCCAAGATTGGTGGCATCGAGGTCACTGTACTTGGGGCTGCATTCTTCCAGGGGTTAGAGGTCTGGTTTGGGGAACAAAAGGCCACCACTACGACGTACTGGGGCGACTCATCCCTTGTCTGCTTGTTACCCCCTTCTCCTGTTGCCGGCGCCGTAGCGGTTACGTTCAAGCATCAGGGCATCCCCGGACCTCAAAGCTTTGTCATGGGCAATCAGCCCCCTACGTTCAAATACATCGACGACAACGAAGATAAACTTATCCGTACCGCACTTTCTGTCCTCGGACACAAAATGTCTGGGCAAATGGTTGACGTGAGCGATTTGGCTCGAAGAATTCTAAACGATGGAAGTTCAAGCTGGTCTGGCGGAGGTGGTGGTGGCAATGGTAATGGCTCGGCAGGGCAATCGTCCGGAAGCGCCATGTTCAACCACGCTGCGGTAACCCACCACGAACATCTCGAATCACAACTCCTCAAGTGCCTGGATGTCATCGATCTCGATGACAGCACGCACAAGACACGTCTTGACCTTAAGAGGTCCACTGGACATACGATGCTTCATTTGGCGTGCTCATTGGGTTATCATCGATTCGTGGCCGCTCTTCTCGCCCGAGGGGCTAATCCAGACGCCCGGGATAAAGGAGGCTTCACACCATTACACATGGCAGCCATTCACAACCATTCCGAGATTGTGCGGCGCTTGATGCTCGTTGGAGCTGATCCCACGATTCGTAGCTTGTCAAGCTTGACCCCAGCCGACATGGCCCAATCTCGTGCTGTTCTGCGTGCTATTCGCCGCTCGGAGCGACACGTGCGATCTCGAAGTGGAGGATCATTGCATAGTCGCAGCAGCAGTGCAACTTCGTTGCGATCACTTTGGGAGCCAATGACTAGAGCTCACACTCATGAAGAGCCGATCCTCTTGGACTCATCCAGTCAGGAGAGCCTCGAGTATACTTCTGGGGACTTTGCGGACGAGGATCCCGACGAGGATCACTACCTCACCATGCGTCGTGCCAACACAGTGAGAGAAGAAGAGGAGTCTACTGAGGTAAATGACGAGGACTTGGGTCCGCAGGACGGTCCCCCAGGCTCGCCAACAACTGTGCTAGCCGCGGCGTTGAGGGATCAAGTTCAGCAACAACTGCAACAATTTCAACAGTCCATGGCGTTGCATCTGCAGAATCTCGCCCACTTCCCTCAGATGCCGGCTATTCCTGGAATGGCCATGCTTCCAGACTATCAAGCATATCTACAACGAGTACAGCAGCTGATGCCTGGTATGTCTGGTGCTCGTCCTGGATCTGCAGGGTCACCAGGCGAACACCACGCCAAACTGGATGGTCGCTGGTGGGACATTTCATCGTACATGAACAACACTGGCTCAGCACTACCACCTGCATATGAGGACATTTTCCCACAAAGGAACATGGATCGAAAGGAGGAATCCGCTGTGCGAGCTGCTGCTGAAGCCGAAGCGGATGCCAAATGCGCTACTTTGTATGATCAGTCGGCGACTACAACGCGCACGACAATGACGACGCGACGGGCCGAGGATGAGGCACCCGAAGTGCTCAAGATCGGTCGCAAAAACGCCATCACCAGGGAACAACAGGAGCAGTTCTTGCGAGCGCGAGAGATCAAACTGAAGACTATTCGTAGTGACCGAAATCTCTTCTTCATCTGGGTAAGTCGCAATCTGGAGGAGCGCATGCACAGATAAAAGGCAAAACACATCACTGACCTGTTCTAGATTCCCTTGCTCCTTGTCATGGTTTGTGCCATGCTGTACAGTTATTTTCCCTCACTATTTCCCTTCATCTGGACTTCGGTTCGAGCACTGGTTCAAGCTAGTCATAACCGGGTGCTCCGAACAACAAATTCGATACAAGATCGTATCGTGGAACTATGACACTTGAGGATTCGATAATCTCAATTCGTTTCTTAGGTCCGTGCTTTGGTGTATATCTCACTCGACTTGTCGCAGATTCATTTATGCCACATCTCACGGGATTCTAGTCAACACCAACATGTTGACTTGTTTGAAGGAGTGGAATAAAGGCATTTTTCTGTTTGGGGTGAATTGATTGTAGTAGCAATGGAATGGCATGCATTGCGGTTCACGAACAATGTTGTGGTATTCAACGATGGATGCACTGGATAAGCAGCGCTTGGGACACGGTTTCATTTGATATGCCCGGTGTTTAGCTTGTGATTTGTTGCTCAAGTATTTTCGGGTTTCAGCTATGCTTCAATGGACACTCGTCAGTGAATTGACGATGGGATACATACGTTGGGGTTCTTGACTTTTTCCTCCCCTTCATTCGGCGGGAAATGGATATTTTGACGGGGATTGATGACTTCCGTTGTCAGCAAGCAGTACATGCGAAAGTAGATGGATCAATCGGATTCGGCTTGTCTATGTTTGAACCTCTCTCGCTTGGCTGAACTGGGGGTCAGGCAGGAAAGTTGTACTGTATACAGCGAAAATTTCGAACCCACAATTCACATGTGCGAGACGAAGCTCTAATATCCATTGCCAAGGACAAATGAATGTCACATGCTAGCTTAGTTGAAGATTACGACACCGGTGAACATGGGTATATATTCTCATGTCTAAAACGTGCCCCAAGAAAACGCCGTGCCATGCCGTGCCCGTGTCCTTGATGAAAGCTTTTTTACCAAACGCCTAAACCATTTACCGTTTTGATTTTGTCCATAGACCACCCAAGTATGACAATTCCCAAACATGACGTGAGATGGAATTTACTTCTCACTCGCCAGCACCATCTTCTCTCTCTCACCCTTTCTCCTCTCAAATTGTTTCTTGGTATGTCTGCGCTCGTTCTCCTCCTTTCTCTTGATGGATTTGAGTTCCTGGGACTTGATCTCACCCGCCTTCTTGAGAACCGTGGGAACATGTCTGTGCCTCTTGATGCGTCGAATCTCGGGCATATGGCCATACCGACGTGTCAATGCCTCGTTGTATTCGAGAGCTTGTCGTTGACGAGCTGATTTGATTGCTCCACTTTCCGAGGCGTTGGCTCTCCAAAGGCGGATGTTGCCGTCGTCGGAGCCAGAGAGGATGTATCGTGAGTCGGGGGTCCATTTGGCCGCCATGACGCGCTGCATGCGCTTGGTGTGGTATATGTCGCGGGAGTGGCCTCTATCACGATTCCAGAGGCGGACGGTGCGGTCCCAGGAGGCGGAGACGAGCTCCTCGCCCGTGGGGGAGAACTCGACGTCCATGACGGCGGCGACGTGGTCCTTTAGGACGTTGAGGGCGCGGTCCATCTTGCGCATGTCGAAAAGATAGATGTTGTGGTCTTCAGAGGCGGTGGCGAAGTTGAAGGCCTCCATGGGGGACCAGGCGATGTGGTTGGAGGCGAATTTGAGGACGGTCTTGGTGACGGGGGTGGATGTGCGGAGATCGTAGATGACGATGGAGCGGTCATTCGAGCAGGATGCCAGCACAGATGTTTCAACTTGGTTGAATGCTACGTTTGTGATTGTGTCGACGGACGTGGGCCATTTCAAGACTTCGGGCGCAGCCGTGTGGCGCTCGAGGTCGTAGATGGAGAGGACGCTCGATGCAGCGGCGAATGCGTTTTTGGACCGGTGGTGCGACAGGCTGGTGAAGGCGCCGGCGCCGAGCCACGAGGATATAGGTGCCGAGTCAGGCTTTGTGTTGTAAGGGTCGAAGAGCTTGATGGTGCGGTCTGCAGCGCAAGTGAGCAGCTTTTGGTCGCGAGTCCAATCCATGCCCTTGACGATGTTCTCATGCGCCGTCGTGTGCCAGATGGAGTCGTCCCGGTTGGTCAGGTCCCAGACCTTGACGACACCGTCACCGCTCCCGCTGGCGAAGCGCTCTACAGCGTTGGGGTCCTTGGCAATGGAGTAGACACCATCGACGTGGCCGCGGCCGAGCTGTCCTATGAAGGGTTTGGCGTGCATTCGCTCGAGCTTGACGGCATTGAGAGCTCTTTGGTATTCCCTTGCTCGTTCGAATGGATGGAGGGCCGAATCCAGGTTGCGGGGGACTTTCGCGGCGTCCGAACCTGGAGGTTGGTGGTCCGCTAGAGAGCGGTTGAGAGCCTTGATCTTCATGGCTTTGGTTTCTTTCCTCTACGAAAGGGCGAGAATGGCGATGTGAGCGATGGTTCGAGCAATGCTGTGGTGGTGCTTGGCTTTTTGGTGGGGATAACTTTTTTTTTGCTTATCGGAAAAAGTAAATGCGGGTTGATAAGAGAGCGGATTATTGTTTGTCCGAGAGCTTTGAGTGGGTTAATAACCCATTGGGTCGGCACTCCGAGAAGCGTGCAGGTGAATGCCCTTCCAACCTTTCGCGATCCGCCTCGTTCACCTTTACGTTCACCAATTGATTGTCTCTCTCTTGCCACCTCTTCCCAATTTTTTTCACGAATAGAAATATTAAATCTTATCGCTTTGATTTCAAACGAGGCACAGGATTATCAGGAGCCCAGGCCCGCTCTGGCGGCCGTTTGACCCTTCGCCAAGATGGATGGCATGAATTACGACCCCATGGTGATGGATGGTGAGCCGGAGCAGCCACAAGTCACCATCTCTGCTGTATGGCGCATCACTTCGTACCAATTTTTACGGTGCCTGGTTGTGCATTTTTGCTGACGATATCTTTCTCATGTGGTTTTGACAGGCCGACAGGACGCGCGTCGATTTTGCGCTCTCCAAGACCGACCTTTCCTTTGCCAACTCGATACGAAGAATTATCCAGGCAGAAGTGCCCACAATTGCCGTCGACCTGGTCGAAGTCGAAGTCAATAGCTCAGTGCTTGCCGACGAGTTCATCGCCCACAGACTCGGTCTGATACCGCTCAACGCCAAGGGCGTTAACGAACTGAATTACTCACGAGACTGCGATTGCGATCAGTACTGCGAACAGTGCAGTGTGACTTTGACATTACATGCGCGATGTACCAGCGACGAGATCATGAAGGTGTATGCGCGAGACCTGGTTGTCGATGGCCGTCATGCTACTCAGGTTGGAACGCCGGTTATCATGGACCCGGAGGGATTGGGCTGTCTGATTGCCAAGCTGCGCAAGGACCAAGAGCTGAAGCTTACGTGTATTGCAAAGAAGGGAATCGCCAAGGAACATGCCAAGTGGATGCCCACGTCGGCAGTTGGGTTTGAATACGATCCCCACAACAAACTGCACCATCTGGATATGTGGTTTGAGAACAACACGGATCCCGAGAAGGAATGGTAGGTGTTTGAACGTGTCTGTTTCTTATTGCTTTAGTCCTTGAACTGACGCGCTTGGCTTGACAGGCCCAAGAGCAAATATGCTGAGTGGGAGGACCCCCCACAAGAAGGCGAACCATTTAACTACGATGCCGTACCAGACCGATTCTATTTCGAAGTCGAGACATCAGGAAGCATGGAACCCGATCAGATCGTTCAGGGAGGTATCCGTGCACTCCAGCAAAAGATTGGAGCGCTGCTCAAGGGTCTTGACCCCAAGAAGTACGGTGGCGAGGAGGCTGCGGAGTTTGATGGCCCCAGAAGTCCAGATATGAACATGGACGGTGGTGGCACGACACCTTGGCAGGATGGAGGATACACTACTCCTTATGGAGGGAACATGACTTCGTATGGGGGCAACAACACTGCATACGGCGGCGGTAACAACACCGTGTATGGGGGTGGTTCTGGCGCATACGGCACTACACCATATGGGCAGTCCTCGTGGCAGTGAGGGGTGATGCGTGGAAAAGGTAGAGGAGACGGGCGTTTCATGGGATGGTTGGGAAATGTCGACCACATTTAAAGGCAAACATTTACGAAGTATCGCTTTGGGTTTGTACAGTAGAGTCTGGTAATTCCTTAGCACAAGGAAGAAGCATAGCGACGCCTTGAGCGTCGAGGTTGGAATCGAGGATCACATTGCACCTTTACCACGTAAGATGGTTACATGTTCTCGTCTCTGCTGCCGTTCATGATGAGTGGAAAGTTGCCAAGAATGCTTGTTGTGCCGTTATTGGAGAGTTCACAATAGCAGCCATCTATTTGATCCATCTTGTCTACTCTGGTAGAATCGCCACAAACATCCAGACTCTTCAACCAAATGCTTGTATTTTGCTCCGGTCTTGTCAAAAAGCTTGAATATCAAAATGCAATTAAACGAGTCTTGTATCACCGGCCCAGTCTAGAAGAACGCCTTTTCCTTTCCATATGTACAAGTGTGCTGAAGTCTCGGGTCTCATAGCTTCTGGTCTTCAAGGCCTTTGAATTTTCTGTAGGTTTTGCGGTGCATTTCTAGGAAGACGAATGTGCAGATGGTGTGTCTGGGAAGGTCAGCCTTGCAGGGTCCAAGATAAAGGGACACGAAGAAAAAAAAAAGACCGGAAGCCACAGCAACACGGATGGGGTTAGAGAAAGGAAGGAGGAGAGTGGAAAAAAGAGAAGGTGTGGCTGTGTCGAACGGACTGAGAAGAAACTCACGGTCCTAGTCTCAAGAAGCTTGGCACCCAGCCTTTGAACATCCATCGTAGCCCATCAGTCTTGTAAATGTCGCCAACGAGACGTATTATACCCTGCTTTTGCGTCGAAGACATGACCCTCGTCTTGATGACGTCAATGGGACTGGTGGCCGTCGCAGCAGCCAGGCCTGCCAGGAAGGATGCCGAGAAATGTGTGGTCAAGGTATCCCCCAGAGGAGTGTAATCCACCAGGAGCCGCTTGAAGGTATCGTACGTCGCCAGTTGACCTGCCGTCATGACGGCCGCGCGGCTGCTGTTGGGCAGCCAGCCTCGGAACCAGCTCATGGGGCCTTCCTCCCGCGCCATGCGAACCATGCCGTCGACGGCATGCTTGTAGTTGCGCCTGTCGTTGGTGGGCAACGCGGCATCATGCTGCATGCGCACGTTGAGGACGTCAGCAAAGTTGCCGGCAATGCCGCCCAGAAAACCCGAGGTGACGGCCATGGCGGAAAGAACGGGGAAGGTGGGCTCGCCGCCGGTCCTGGTGTAGCGGGCCTTGAGTTCTTCGTAGACACCGAATCGGACGGTCGAGTAGGTCAGCTGGCGGAGGAGGGAGGCGGATATGCCGCTGTAGAGGGCGAGAGGGCCGTCTGTCTTGACGATGTGGACGAATGTCCCGCTCATGGATTTCGGCGCATCGCCTTTGCGCATTTGCAGTCGGACCTGTACGAATTGGGGAAAACGTTTGTGAGAATCGCGCAAAGCACATTTGGTATTTTTGGTTGCCCCCCCCCCTTCTTCATTCTCTTTCAAAAGCGCAATTACATTACGCATGCTGCTGGGAGAAGAAATAGTCTTACCTTGACTGTTCGCCTGAGTTAGCTTCTGGCAGCTCTATATGTGGCAGATGTGGCCGGAAAGTTTAAATCGACTCACTTAAATCAAGAGGATGTGTCATGCACGCAGCCATACTACTTGCGCTTCCTCCGAACCAGAAAGGATATCGCACGGGCGGGCCCATCTTCTTTTTGCGCTGCTCAGCCCGTTCTTCCTTGGTGAGTTTCCGGGCTGGCGCGGCCTTGGTCGCATCTACGTCCGAAGAAGCGGCCATTGTGGTCGGTTGCATATGCTGGGCTTGGAGGGGGAGACTTTCACAGCTGCATTGCACAAAGATTTCCAGAAGATACAGCGTGTGCTGGTGCAGTATGTTCGGCCTTCCCGATTGCCCTGTCGCAAGGGACCTGCGGATTTTGGGAGGAAAAGGTGAGTGAGAAAATGTGTTGGGTGTATCCGAGTCGCGGGAGTGAGTTTGGAGGTTTCGGCTTAATACTTAGTCGCGACGTTGACGTCGGCTGGCAGAAAAATGGGACCAGATGGTGGGCGGTGACGTATTGGGTAGGATTGTCTCCAACGGGGGGGGGACTTGAGTGAAGGACAAGAATCAAAATGCAAAAGCTTACTCCGTATGTATTACAATTTAATTGGATTCAACAATGGAAACGTAGCTCGATAATTTATGGCGGTACGCTGGCAACATTTGGGTAATTCAAGTTCAAGAGGGAGATTCATAGCTTCATCTCACCGTTGCGTGGTCTTCGCGGGTCATTCTTGGAATCCCCCTCTTTTTTACATTTGTTTTTCCGAACGAGAAGTTGGTTGGTTGGTTGGGACACTGCGAAGAATTTGTCGTGATATCTGATCGCAACTAACCAAATTCAGCTCACGAAAGCGCGTTCACGGACGTTGGAGATAACTGAACCGCCTGCCCATGTTGACTATCCGGCGTTGAATGGATGGGAACGGTACAGGGTAGTCGATTGTGTTATCGAAGCCAATTCTACAGGGACCAACCCAAGTCCCGACGTTGAAGCTTTTTGCCTCCATCAACAGAAGCACACGGCAGTAATTGGCAGCTAAGCAGCCAACGAGACATATTGAAATGCGGCTCCCACTGTAAATCTGGTCCATAATCATGTTGATACGGATTGGGGCTGTGCGCAGCGTACTTGGGTGCAGCCGCCAAGCTCAGCTTCTTTTACTTCCACAACACACCACTTTCCTCAGGACCTTCTCGTGCTCAGGTCGGTTTTCTCCAGCGCAATGCGACTCGCTCGAGATCGCTCCCACGCTGACACCTTCTAGGCTTCCGACTGTCACAGTCATCACAAGAACCCGGCGGCACCGTTTTGGTTCGAGGAGTTACCTACAAGAAAGACCCAGCTTGGTTCAACGTGCCGTCCAATGTGCTAGACGCCACTTCACGAAGACTTCATCTGCAGAAAGACCACCCCGTGTACATCACTCGACAGATTATCGAGTCCAACTTCCCTCAACCCACATACAAATATCACAACGACTATCACCCCGTTGTATCGACGCACCAGAACTTCGACTCATTGGGATTCCCGCCGAACCACCCTGGCCGGGCGCTTTCCGACACGTACTACATTAATGACAAGACATTGTTGCGGACGCACACGAGTGCGCATCAGGCAGATGTTTTTCGGGCCAACGAGAGCGACGGGTACCTCATATCCGCCGATGTTTATCGACGAGATGCCATCGACCGAAGCCATTACCCCGTCTTCCACCAAATGGAGGGAGCAAGATCATGGGATCGAAACCGGGTCCCCAGCGGTGCCGTAGCTGCCGCTGTGCGAGCCGACTTGGAGAAGCTACCAAAGCACAACGTGCAGGTTGAGGACCCAACCCCCCCGTTTCATGAGGAGCGCAATCCCCTGCAGGATTGCCATTCCGCTGCCGAGGCGCAAGCCATCGGCGAGCATCTCAAGCGATCGCTAGAGTGTATGGTTGTCGACATATTCTCACGAGCAAGAACTGCGGCTTTGAAAGGCGACCCAAATTTTGTAGATGAACCCCTACGAATGCGCTGGGTGGAGGCATACTTCCCATTCACGAGCCCCTCTTGGGAGCTCGAAGTGTATTACGCGGGAGACTGGTTGGAAGTGTTGGGATGCGGAGTCGTCAGGCAAAGTCTGTACGACAATGCTGGCGTACCGTCTCAACTTGGATGGGCTTTTGGTATCGGAATTGACCGCATTGCCATGCTTCTATTCAAGATCCCCGACATCCGCCTATTCTGGTCCCAGGATCATCGCTTCCTCTCCCAGTTCGAGGGCGTATCGGACAAGCTCGACACCCTGAAACGGTTCGCGCCCTTCTCCAAGTATCCTCCTTGCCCCAAAGACGTCTCATTTTGGCTGGCGTCAACATCTGCCGCTGGGGGAAATACAATGGGCAATTTTCACGAAAACGACGTCATGGAGATTGTGCGCAGTGTGGCTGGCGATGTTGTCGAGGATGTCAGACTCATTGACGAGTTTACGCATCCCAAGACGGGCAGGAGGAGCATGGCATACCGCATTGTGTACCGGAGTCTGGAGCGCACTCTTATCAATGAGGAGGCCAAGACCTTCCACGATGGTGTGCGAGATGCACTTGTGAAAAAAATGGGTGTTGAGCTTCGCTAGAGACTCAACAGGACATTGCATTGCACGCGCAGGGAAACGCAAGCGATGCGTCATTGCGAGATGTTGCAAGGATCACCTGTATCAAGACATGGAATCGTCTCCTTGTAAGATTATGTATATCCAGGGAATCTGCGGTTCACATGGACGACTCATGCCTCAAGTCTCTCGCCACCAACGTAGCTCGCAGCTGTGTCAAGAAACAGCTTCCTCCCCTTTACCCACGCAACCATCCACCCCCTGAGCCTCCATGTTCCGATCTGCCCCGTCGCAAGCTTTTTGCCTAGAGACAGAAATATCATGGTCTTGCCAGCAGGGTGGTACTCGGCCGGTGAACCTGTTTCCGTCAAAGTGGCATGTGTCCATCAGTCACAGTCAGTTGATTCGGCTCATTGTTGCCAACGTCGCCGATGGCCCGGATATTCTCTGTTCCAGTCAATCTTAAGTGCTTGTCTTGCCGCACATTATCTCTCAAGTCTAGCAGCTCTTTGGGTGCAAATGAAATCTTGACTTGTATCCCGTGTAGTGAGAGATAGAGCTCAGCCGACATTCTCTTGCCGTCGGACAGAGTCGCGTTCCATGCTTGTCCATCGCCTGCTTTAATAACCGATTGAACCCTCGTATTACGGATAATCTTGCCTCTTCCACTTGTTCCTGCAGAGCATGCCAAGCACGGAGCGTCTGCTCGTGAGTACCAACTGGTTTGAGCGTCAGACCACTTGAAATACGGGATCCAGTCGCAATCACAAGCTGGTCAGAGAAACGCTCACCCAAATGTTCACGCTTACAAAGTTACATACGCCCAGTCCTCCACCGCAGGTATCCTGCCCCGCATCGATGAATCCGACGCAAAGGCAGTCGGAATTGCTAGGTTCGTTTGCTACGATCGGAGGACCTGGTCGTGAGCCGACGAGGCAAGTTCAGGTTGGGAACAATGCCCATGATCAACTTACGTTTATTTAGTAACGTGCAGAAAGGCAGCTCCATTCCTCTGGGAGACGGGCCCCGACTGGTCAGTGGCGATGCATCAACAACAGAGTCGTAGGCAGGGGTTGAAATTTACGAGGATTTCGGAAAGTTGACCATCGAACGAGCAGACAGGGGCTTTTGCTACACGTCCTGCAACGCGGTACGCGAAAGCGTGGCGATGAACGCAGTCTGAAGCTTGATGAACCCAGAGGGTAGGTCGGTCACATCTTCCAAGCAATACAAGGCGAGTCATATGACGTGCAAGATGTAGCGTTTCAAGAGCTGGAGCCACAGCCTGACAAAGGAGAAGATATTAATTGTCACGGATTTGTCTCTGGAGCACCCCAAGATTGGGCCTTGCACATCTATGCATGACTTCGTCCTCTGACGAGCTATCGCCTCCCCCCTCCCAGATGTCCCGTGTAGGAAGGTCGTATGTTGATAATGCCAGCCCTTTTCATCAAGATCCTCCGCAAATCAGCCATGGATCGTCTTGTCTCGAGCTTGAGAGGCAAGCTTAGCTGTCTTGGCCGCAGCATGAGGGCCCTATGTCATGTTTGCAATTTCCTTGGCAGCAAGTCGTGTCTCTGGAAGAAGAAGAAGAGGAAGAAGAAGAAGAGGAGGAGGAAGAAGAAGAAGAGGAAGAAGAAGAAGAAGAAGAAGAAGAGGAAGTCCTGGAAAGTTTCACAATCCTCAAGGCGGAAATAATGTCACGGTATCGTCTTTGTGTCGAATGTTCGCTGGGCCACACGAGGTTCTTGACTACCGATGACATTGTTGTATTCCGAGCATTCGTCACATACGTTGCATAACTTCTTTACATGGGAGAACCAAAGCTCGCTCATTTATTGATAATAAGTTTCTTTACGGTTAGCGGGATCACTCAAGCTTCATATCGATCCTGCGAATCCGAAGCAAAGATTGCCGATCAACGCAAAACGCACCGCAGAGATGCCAACAACGATCTCGACTGACATGGTTGCTGACCCTCATCCGGTGCGAGAATTGGCTGCCCTATAGAGTATAGATATATCCACCGGAAACTAGAAGGTCCGTTAAAAGAAATTGGAACCACACATTGGCACTCTCCATGAAGCACGGCAGAGAATTGGCATGGCTGACAGGTGAAAGGACTTGCGAAAAGTCATGCTGCCGGCCTCCTCCTGGTGTCTGCCAGCTTTAAACAGGTGAAAACAGCCGACGCAAGAAGATCACATTGAACTTTGGATTCTCATGATGAGTGCTTTCACCACTCACACAGACTCAAGTAAGTGCCGTTGACTCTCCGCATCCCCTCAACATTATCTTTTCGTGTGTAAAGCAAGAACTACCTACCCTACTCCTTCATTTCTGAGCTTGCAAAGAACTTTCTGAAACTGGAACTACCACAATAGGATGTTTGGCTTGTCAGCATACGAGTATGTGCACATTGAATCGGGCCGGCGATGCGGAATCTGCGACGAGTACTTCATTGGCGAAGACCAGATCCTGATCTGTGAGCGAATCCTTCTAGTCCCTTCAATACCTGTGACTATCATAAGTTCAGAAATGATCTCGTCAGGATTTTCAGGGACACGGGCTGCAAAAAATGTCTCAAAAGCAGAGAAGGCTCTACCATCCACTACGCTTGCTTCGCACTATCCAAGACTGGAGTTCCTTCTAACATGGGGAGAAAAGACTGGCTGAATCTGTTGCGGCTCGGTACGGCGTGGCGACGACCATGGCGCCGGGGCGTATCGCTTTTATTCCAGCAATCAGAAGTTCAGAACTTATGCGAAATCGTATTGCACGGGTTGATGGTGAGGCAAAGAGTTTCCTACTTTTATAAAGACGATGTTCCCCACTGACGAATTGATTGGGATTGATCCGAGTACTGTATGTGAATGGAAACGAGGAAAATTCTCCCGTCATTGATAGTATGGTAGCCCAGGTCCTGCCTTTCATTTGGCTTTCCATTGATTCCTGGGGTTTACAAGAGATTGAGCGCTTGGCGAGCCACCCAGTATGTTCTCGGGCACCAAGCCAAAGACAGGCGAGAGGTTTGTTGTCATAGAGCACTCTCTATAACCAGAGTCGAGTAAGTTTTCTTTTTTACCAAGCATCCTTATATCATCACGGAGGGCTTCGACACGCGCTAATATAGCAGAGAATACTTGGTAGTGGATTGGTATAGGTTTGATAGACAGTGCAACTTTGCACCTACTAGCTAGACGAAAAGTAGTAGGTGGACCAGCGGGTCGATGAATCTCATGGCGATGCAGTGGAACCGTCACGATCCGTGGTTGCATGCATGCAGGACCGTGTTGACTTGTGTGCAATCAGCCGGCTGAGGAAGCTCTTGATCCCCATGAGCCAAGTCGTCTGTTTGCTCTTGGCGCGCTCAGCCTCGAGGAGAGAGACCTGGAGACTAGACTCTGGAGTCTGGGACGGGGGAGAGATAACAGGGCTCGTGAGGAGGCGAAACCCGCGGGTGTTTCCGTCAACGCGGCATTTCGAAGTGGGACCCTCGTGCACAGCCACGGAGGGAGACGCTCAGGCAACGCGGAGTGGCGGAACAAATAAACGTTCCCACGATGCAATCATCATTTGCAACCAACAAGCCTCAACCACGCTCTCCGTTCCCCCGTGCCAGGTGCCACGCGACTCACCAGCATTGCCATCGTCGTCAGGTACGAGGCGCATGAAGTGGATGCCTGCGCCGTGATATCCCCCGGCCGCTCTATTTGCTTGGCCCTGTCATGTAATGAAGCCGTTGAACGCACTTCTTAAACGAGCAGTGTCTTGTGACATCCCGCAGAAGGGCTTGCCCGTGTTCAGACCGTATTGCGCGGGGCCCTGATTCCCGTCCATCCGAGTCTGGTAGTCCGTCTTGATCAGATACCCTTCGGCAGCCATGGGAAAGGAGTCATCTTGTGGTCTTCTAAGCGTAAAATGGCACACCGACTAATGGAGCGTCGCCACGGGTTGTTATCCGTCAGTTGCGTACGGAGTACTACTTACTCCGTACTCAATGGCCGTATCGCCAAGTCTTTTGTGCAAACCAAGCTCGAATGCGGTGCGGAAAGCGGCTGTGCGACTCGCCCCCCCCCCCCCAAAACGAGCCTTGTTTGCGAACTTCAGGTCTTTTAGTGATGAATGTCGGTGTCTACGATTTGTCGATGAGCAGTCAAATATCCCGTTGAACATTACGACAAACAAGCAAAATTCAACGCGAGTGGCAACGGCGGCGAAGCAGCAAAATAAATACCCCGCCAGTCTCCGTTTGCAGCCGCAGCGTGTTGCAGCGTGTTGCACAGCCCTCTTGTGGTTTGCCAAGCCCCGACAGGGGATCGGTGATCCATCCGTCCATCCTGTGCCAACTGCCACTTCGGGGCAGGGCTTGCGGGTCATGCATGCATCCATCACCATTCCTGTGCCTTAACAAATGTCCTCGTCCCGCCTCTGTCCCTTCCAATCTTGCCCACGTCGTCTTCCCCATCATTCTTCCGGCCAATATGAGGTCTCTTCTTGCCAGCAAACAACTCGCCTGAATACATAGTTTGCCCCCCCTGCCATCCTTATCATCTACTGTTCTTCTTTGACAAGCGACCGAGTTGCGAGTTGCTAGACCAACATCGTCGTCACACAACACCTTGATTCCCAGCATCCTTCCTCTGCGGCCATTTGCTTGATCGCCAAGTCGCACCTCGCGCCTCCTCCCACGGGGCAATACTTTATACACATCACCACATCATAAGTCATGGAGCCTTCACCTCGTCCCTCACGGTCGTCCTCGTCGGCCTCGCGCAAGTCCAACCTAACGCTGGACCTTTCCAACTTGCCACCGCTGGTGCAGCCCACACCACCTTCCAACACTCTCCTCTTCACAGGCCTGAACAATCTCGACATCTTTCGACCGGATAACCTGGAACGAACCCGAGGCCTCATTACTAAGACGGCGCCCATCCACGCTTTCGCCCCTCTCAAGTCCTTCCGTCGAATCGTCATCTCCTTCTTCGACGTCGACTCAGCTATTGCCGTCCGTCGCATTTGGGATGGTGAAGCCATCATCGGTCATCGCTGTCGAGTCTACTTCGGTCAACAGACCAATGTAGAGGCCAGAGACGAGCATCTGGCTCTCCCTGATGCTGGCAAGCTATTCTTCATCTCACCGCCCCCCAGTCCCCCTCATGGCTGGGAGGTCCGTCTTGAAGACGCACCGAACAAGCTGGTTCATGCTGAGGACTTGGCGGAAGCGCTTGCCAAGTTACACGGCAACAAAAGAAAAGGATTGGAGTCTCCTGTCAGTCCTGTCGATGGGTCCATCTCTGCCGGTCGCACCAGAAGCCGCAGCTCAACGCTCATATATCGTCCCGCGGACAATGGGAGCAGCCCTGACCTGCCGGCCGTCTTTGTTGAGGATATGACCGACGAGCCCGAGGAGATCAGTCCTATCGAGAGCGCGCGGCCCATCATGGCTCATACCTCGCGCCCTCCAGTTGAGCTCATGCACCATGCATAGTTGAATTACATGGCTGCTATAAAGAAAAGAAACTTGGCATGAGAGGAGATTGGGCAATAAGCAAGCACCGACGGTACTACTCATCAAGAATTGGCGTAAATGGAACGACATGGATACATGTCGTCGGCGGGGTTATCATGTGGATTGTCTATTCAAGAATTTTCGTAATTTCCCCTCAGGGGGTCGGCAAAGAAATACTGCATGGGAAAGATTCTTCGGAGTTCGAAATTCGATATTTTTTAGCTGGAGTTGGCGTGTCCCGCAACAATAATAATTGTCATGGAAAGTGAATTGCCTTGAATTGATATCAAGTCAAATTACCTTGAACCCCAACTAAATACAAAACGTCATTTCTGTAGTCAGAAGTCTGCATTGACAACAGGTTATCTTTTTGTTGCAGAGGATAACCGCCAATGAAGCGGACCCACCTGGACCACCGCCCCCCTGCCTTCAGCGCCATACGCGTTGCCCCGTCGCCAAGCTCTGGCTGGCTTGACTTTTCTTCCCTCATTGAACCATCCGAAACGAGACACAGGAGAGAGAAAAAAAAAATCTCACCCGCTGCGCTGTTCAACAAAGCAGGACCCTTTCGACAATAGCATGAATTGCGCGTGCCGTGCTGCGCCATGGAGGACATTTGTTCAAGGATTGGCCCAAGTGCATAATCTCCAGACAGTTGGCAGAAAGTGTCGGTTCACGGCCGCATCGACGGTGTCCTGTTTGGCTCCTCGACTGACGACGACATCGGTTCGGTCGTTTGGCACAGCGGGAATCCAAAGGCAAGAGGCCTCCGCTCCTGCTGCGGTGGAGGACGATGTTACAGAGCGAAACGCAACAGCACACAATACGTCCGAGCAAAACTCAGCCACCACAACGAATGATGTGACAGCGGAAAAATCGTCGAGAGAAGCCACAGCATCCGCCAAGAAGCCCGGCCAGAAGAAACCTCGCAAACAGAAAGACGCAGCCAAGAACACTCGCAAGACCGAACAGCCGAGCAGACCATCCATCTCTCCATCGACATCATCAACGCCACCGGCGCCGGCGCCGAATCGAAGCCGCTCGCACAGAGCAAGTACCGGAAACTACAACCCTCCGCCGAACTCTCCAACCAAGCCCCATCAAAAAGAAGGCTGGAGGGCACAGAAGGAAGCTCTGAAGCAAAAGTTCCCGGACGGTTGGGCTCCCCGAAAACGTCTCTCACCTGATGCTCTGGCGGGCATACGCGCACTCAATGCCCAGTTCCCCGATGTGTACACCACGCAGGCACTGGCGGCCAAGTTCGAGATATCTGCCGAAGCAATCAGGCGTATGCTGAGGACCAATTGGGCTCCGTCGGCGGATGAGGAGCAAGACAGACAGGAGAGGTGGTTCAGGAGAGGCAAGCAGGTGTGGGAGAGAAAGGCCGCGATTGGGGTGAAGCCGCCGAGGAAATGGAGGAGGGAGGGAATCGTGAGAGATGTGGAATGGCATGAGAGGAAGGGGAGGGCGGCGAAGTGGGAGAGGGAGTGGGAGGAGAGCGAGAAGAATGAGGAGAGGGCGAGGAGAGCGAGACGGGGTTGGGGTCAGGACGGAGGCGTTGGGATGGGAGGGAATTGAGTTGTTGATGGTGGTGTACGGTGGGAGAAATCTCTACATGATTGTGTGTAGTGGCGATTTGCCATACTACTTACTCATTTTCGAATTCGTATAATCAATCAGATTGCACGTTGGGTCAGTGAGGCGGTACAGCGTTGAAGCGTTTAAGGGGAGGGGTCTGGGGTCAGGGATGACAGGAGTGGAATCTCGGTCATCTGCTGTGACCCAGCCAGCATGCGGCAAAGGAAGGCTTCTGCGGAAGTTTAGGATGTTGTCTGAATTCTGGTTGCCTCTGACAGTGAGGCGCTTGTTGGTAGCTTCGCCTCAATGGCTCGGCTGAGGGTCCCACCAGAAGGGTCCGTGCCCGCCTTGACTTACGACATGAACTTGTAAGCGTGCTTCACATGCTACCCGGTTTGTTTCAACCTGTCAACGCTCCAACAAGCTGAACGCACTCGCTTCTGTTCAGCTTCAAGTCCCTTTCTTTCGCAATAACACATGTTCTTTCCGCACATGGGTTGATTGAAATCTCGCTCTCCTTCAGACTGCCTGGAGTCTGCCGTCAAGTCGTTTCCGTCGCTAGCGCACAGCATCGCGTGATCTATCCTCGACAACATGCGAATAAAGAAATAAAAATAAAAATGGCTACGAAGGACTATCCACGCCCACCACAGCGTGATTCCTGGTTCGCACCTCTCTCGATCGACCTCTTCGTCAAGGTCCTCAACGTCACATTCCTGCATCCGTTTGTGTGCTGGATGATCCCGCTGTGCTTCCGCGCCCAAACAGTCCGGTGGGATGCGCCTCGCATGCTTGGAGCCTTTGCCTGGGCGACACTCATTACACTGAGCTGGATGGCGAGCGTCATCAACCAGCGCATTGCGCATGGCCTGCCGCGGGATGTCGACCTGAGCGAGGAAGTCATTGTTATCACGGGCGGTGCGAGCGGCTTGGGCATGTTGGTCGCCGAGGTGTACGGGATGAGGGGTGCGAGCGTGGCTGTTATGGACGTCAATGACATGGAGAATGGGGAGGCCAGAGGCGTGACGCACTACAAGTGTGATGTGGGCGATAAGAAGCAGGTTGCAAAGGTGGCGGCTGAGATTGAGCGAGATGTAAGTTCTGTCCTCTGCTGAGGCGAGAGGGATCATCGAGAATACTAACAGGTCGCCATAGCTCGGAAAACCGACAGTCCTCATCAACAACGCGGCTGTCGTCATTGGGAAATCTCTCCTGAACCTCTCCCTGGAAGAAATAGACACCAGTCTGGCGACCAACCTGCTCGGCCCATTCTACTGCCTCAAGACATTCCTCCCGGCCATTCTGCGCGGCGGCCGCGGCGGCACCATTGTCAATATCTCGTCTGTCATTGGCCACCTCGGCGCCGCGCAATTGACAGACTATGCGGCTGCCAAGGCTGGCCTGACGGCGTTGCACCGCTCTTTGACGGCCGAGCTACGCCAGACGCATCCCGAAATTCGCACCGTGCTCATCACCCCCGGACAATTGAGCACACCTCTTTTCTACGGGGTCCAGACGCCGAGCAGCTTCTTTGCCCCGGTCGTGGAACCCGTCGACGTGGCCAAGGAGATCATCGCGGCGATCGACAATGGGAGAGGCGCAACGGTGGGGATGCCGCTGTATGCGAGATGGGTGGACTGGTACAACGTCTTGCCGGTGGGGTTGCAGATCGTAGCAAGGGCCGTGGCGGGCGTGGATAGGGGGATGAGAACGTACGTCGGGAGACAGGGGCTGAGGCAAAGCGAGAAGAGCAGGTCGAGCTGAGATATGGCGCTGGACGTCCAACTTGTACGGGTGCTGAGATGCTGGGATGCTGAAGAAGAGGAAGGCGGATCGGACTAGGAGACGGCGTGCGATACACCCGATGATGACGACGTCATTGCTGTGCTAAGATGTTGCACAGCCATTGAATTAGAGCCAGATGCAACGTTTGCGTCTATTTAGCAGTGACTATTCTTCTCGGCGGAACACATTCCGAATCACGAGCTTTTGGACCGCCCTCATATTAATCCGTCATGGTTTGCGGATTACCTTGGCCCATGTTGGTAGATATCTAATCCACACCTCACCATGTCCGATTGGACAAGTTGCTAAGACATCACGTTGGTTATTTATGTCCTTACTTGCACTGCATGCCACATTGATCCGAGTCATCCGGGAATCTTTCGGCCAGGAGACTCTCTAGAAAGGTCAAGTATTCCGTTCATCAAGGTCTAGCCTAAGCACCGAAAATGCAAGAGATTAGACTCCGAGGTTCGTTTTCGAACGCGGCTTCATTAAGACAATTATTCTCCGTATATCAGGCATTCAGCTGGCCTCAGTGTCAATTACTCCAGAGCATCTACATGGATGGGGCCAAATGGCAGGCAGGCACCACGGTTAGGGTACCGTGTACATGCTTCCCGAGAGGTCAATACGGAAGCGAATTTCGGGACTCCAATTCGGAAAGCCGAGAGTAATAGCGAAGGAGGTCAACAAGTCAAGCTGGCTGGCATTACGATCCAAGACCCTTTTCTCAGGGAAGGCAATGCCATGCATGCCGAAGCCAGCTTTTCTCGCAAACAACGGATTGCCAAGACTCCACGATGATATCACTTACGTTAGTGAGTCACAATCTCAGGACCTCCAATGGACGGATCCATTTGCCTGCCCAAGAAGATCGGAGCAAGCTGCTGTTCTGTAAAGAGGACGAATATCGTTCAGTTAGTAGATGGTTGTTAAACAGCAGCCAGGCCAACCAGGCCAAAAACGGAGTGTGCACCCCTAACAGTGGCTGCGATAAAGGAGCATACAATGCTCAACAATGGTGTTCTATGAAGTTGGTGGTCAAGTACTTCAATTTCACCAGTTCGTTCCAAGTAGACAGGGCACAGTTCATATCAGTACAACTTGAGGCTGCCAACGGTTGGCGGCATTTCTATACTAAAAGTGAATGCTTATCGACGTTTGATGGCACTGGTGGCTGATGCCATGTTGTTTCGCAGGAAGGCCAAAATCAGCAGGGACAGCCAGCCGCCTCGATTTCTGACGGAGAAGTTCCAGTAGTCAACCAGTTACGTTGCTCCGTGTCAAAAGCACATGGTGGACAACAACATTATATGTGCTGTGGATAATCAGTCATCATTTGAATTACTAGACCACATAAGCTAATCTGGGGTCTTCGTTTTCCAACCCTATCTGTTAGCCATCACAAGCGAACGGCATATACCAAGCCAATAAACACGGGCACCTCAGTCAGACGACCCACCGTGGAAGCTGATGCCTGGCCACTCTCTGGTCCAAAAGTGGCCACGGAAACGGCCACGACGAGCTCAACGTTATTGCTGGCGGCTGTAAAGCTTTGCGTCACCCTGAGGGGGAACCTGAAACCAAGCAATCGGCTGATCTATAAGGTAGCAAAGAAGACCAGCACAAAACACAACTCCAGTGGCGCCGCAACTCGTAGGACAGACACAATTCGTTGCGCGACCTAACTAGCGGCCTTGAGATGCGAACCAGACCAAAATGGAGTATAACAAACCGATGAGAGACCATGGCCAGGCGAATCGAAGAAGAGACACGCTCGTACCAGGAGCCACCTGCAGGAGTGAGTTGATAGCAACGAGGGTAGCACAATATTCATCATTGCCACCAGCAAGACCGTTCCAAGTCAGCGGGACCCGCGCGTTAACCCACGTTAACACTATACGTGCTTCTGTGTAAGAGCACCAAGTTGAGGTGAAAGCTTTTCTAGTGGCCTATCCGCGTAACACACGAGAATCTTATTATCTGGACACGAAGTTTCCTACTGGTTTGGTCTGACATAGTCTTCGCGGACGTGGAAATATATCTTGTTAAGGGATTGTGTCGTTTGCTGTGGGTGGACGGAAGGACGTTCGCATTCTTAGACGGGGTTTTGGATTTGTTTGGCGGGTTCGCTTCCCTCGTCCTTTCAAGAGGGGAGATAACAATAACACCACGCGTGTCTCTAAATAAATGCACCGATTGCAATTAGACAACCGCGATGCGCAGACAAGCACAGCAGGAGCACAGCAGGGAAATAGGGGTTTGCTACTCATCGCATGTTAAGAAGCCTGTTCCTGTTAATAGCTGCTTATGTCCAAAACCTAGCTAGCATTATTGGGTTAGATGCTAGGCAAGCGTAAGCTTATCTAAGTTTGCTATATGAAGCTAATTAATCTATCGGTTGACAAGACACTTTGGCCGAGTGGTTAAGGCGATGCCCTGCGTACGTCCAGTTGATCCCTTGTATTTCTTTGATTTTACTACTAACGCTCAATCATAGTAAGGCATTACATTCGTGTGCGCAGGTTCGAATCCTGCAGGTGTCGATTTTTTTTTACCACTGCAGTGTTAAATTCTAAATGTATTACTTGTAATCCGTTGGAACAAGCATGATATTAACTAGCCTGTGCGCCCTCTAATTGGTTACGCGCGTTGCATTGCAGGTCAGCTAGCTCGCGCTAACTCTACCCGCAATTCCGACTATGGCACGGTTTGGTGACATTGGACAGTCAGCGCTACAGGCAGCGTGACCTCCAATAGCCCTATTTTTCCCTGTAAATCGCTTACTAGGGGCCCTCCTATTTAATCCCTCCTTTCCTCCCTTTAGTACCTATTAGTATCACAGGATTCCGAATGTGAGGGATAAATTAGTAAACCATACATAGGTTAAGCCTAATGTTACGATATGGAATGTAATCAAAGAGTGTGTCAAGGTTGTTGTTCGATACAACTAGCTAGAGGTCAGAACTATCGTCTAATATAGGGGTTCTAGGTCACGTGCAGGCCACATCCTCGGCACGGCAGGTCACATCCTCGTGACAGGCCACTTGTCAATTCTAGCACGTAACAAGTGGCAAGTAGGTGCTGTCACGGCAAAGTACATCGCTACAGGTCGAGACGCTGTAAATGAAGTGTATTAACTAAGAACAGTAAAGATAAAGAAAAAAGGAAAATACAAGATATGCGCAGCTTGTGGGAAAAGAAAGATATCCTCCGATATAAAGTGCGTGTGGGTCGCTTGTGTGCAAACGCGCGCGCGGCAAGTCCGATAAACTCAAACGCTAGTACGCAAACGCGCGCATAATAAATCTAATAACTTAACTGTTAAATCCTTCGGACCTTCGGGTCTTGTTTAGTTTAATCGTGGCCAAAGGTCAGGGCAGATGTGGGGCCCTCAAACGGATGCGCATAACGCGATTAGCTATAACCTTACACTATCACAATGCCCTTACACTATAATGCCACTACTACCTTACTTTTCCCCCTTTTTTGCTTACCTTCTAACCTAGCTAGATTCCTTTTCTTCTTCCCTTTCTTAGCTTCTTAGTTATTATTAATTATTATTACCTTTAATATTAAATTTAACTTACTTATACTAGTGTATTATTCCTTAGTAAAACTAATATAATTAGTAGTTAAAAAACTATAAATAAGTTAGGACTATAAAGAAAAGATATTTCTATGCTTATAGCTCCTTACCCCTTAAGTTATTAGACTATTTAGGTAGGAAAGTATAACTTAGAGTATACTAAAGGAAAAGACTAAATCTTTAGACTTTTTAAGCTTCTAAGGGATTAATTCTTTACTTAACTATTAGGCCTATAGGATATTATAGTTAAAGATTTAGTCTTATTATCTATTATAAGAAAACTAACTAAATAACTAAGTCTATTACTATAAGGCATTTATCTTAAACCTAATGTTAATATAACCTTAGCTAAAGCTAGCTAATAGATTTATAACCTCTTTTTCCTATAGTATCTTCTACTATTACTATCTCTATGCTTAGTGTACATTACGCATAGTTAAAGACTTGCTTCTAAGTCTATGCTATCTTTGTTTCTAGGTCTGCGTTATCTTTATAACCTATCTTTTCCTTCTTCCTTGCTTTTCCCTTCTCTCTTGTTTTTGTTATTTATCCTATATTCCTTTTCCTTCTTTTCTGTTTATCTAAGTGTAGTAAAGGGAAACTACGCTGTTATTATACTCCCCTTTAGATCTTTTATCTAAGGGTAGTACAAAGGACAAAAGGAGCGGCCCCTTATGCACTCACTCCCTTTGGATTACCCTGTTAATTATACTCCTGTTTAGCCCTTTCTATTAGGCTACCTGGCTCTACTAAGGTATAGTTAAGCCTAAACCCTTTAGTACTAGCAAAGCCTAGTATCTTTATTATAAAGTGAAGACTAAACTATTATCACTAAAAGAATAGGATTAGAAAGCAGCCCTTTAATAACACTAGCTTAATAACAACAGTCCCCTAAAGGTAAGATACCTAAGGTACCCTAAGAGGCATCCCTTATAAGACCTTTAAAGGAAGAGTTACCTAAGTAGCTTTAATTATACTATTTTACCCTTATAAGGGAATAGGAAGAGCTAGTATAACTAGATCTAGATATTACTATATAGTATAAACTTAATAACTAGATTATAAGGTTTATTATAACTATAGAGCACTAGTGTTACGTGCTAGAATTGACAATTGGCCTGTCACATTAGGATGTGGCCTGCACGTGACCTAGAACTCCTATATTAGACGATAGTTCTGACCTCTAGCTAGTTAAATTAGATAATAACCTTTATACACTTCTTTAATCACATTTCTATTACATAATAAGTAGTAGTAATTGCTCTTTAATTATTGCGCACCTCTAGTGCTTTTACTACTTAATAAAAGCCACTAAACCGATGAATTTATTAACTGATCCACTAAGCCTATTAAATCTATCCCTTTTACTAGGCCTAATAGTCCCTAGGCATTGCGCCTATTGTTAGATTTGTTAACCTTTAATTCGTTAACCTTTAATCTAACTAGTAAATCTATTAATCTATTATTAGATTTATTAAACTTTAATTTAACCGTTAATCTAACCTTATTAGATTCATTAACCTTTATTTTGTTAACTTTAATCTAACTAATTTAAAGCTATCCCTTTTACTAGGCCTAATAGCTCCCCTAGGTATTGCTCCTATTATTAGATTCTTTGATCTTTAAAGACCTTTGATTTAAAGACTCTTTAACCTTTAAACCTTTAACCTTTGATTTAAAGACCTTTAACCTAACTATTAACCTAACTATTAATCTAATAAATCCGTTAATCAATCTAATAAAGCTACTATAATGCTTCCCTTACACTAGCTAGATTAGTGTAAGTAATAGTAATTATAGTAACTTTATAACTAAGATTATTAACACTAAACCTATAGTATCTATAGGAAGACCTTCCCTTTAAGAAATTAGGTTTTTTAATATCTTAAGGACCTATGCCTAGCTAGTTAGCACTATTAATAGATTTAACAGCAGCTAGATTAATAATTATAGTAGTAATTCTAGTTTGAGTTTACTATAGAAAGATAAATTAAAGAGTTTACCCCACCCCCTTATTTATTTGAGGAGTCACTTCCGATCCGACAGACCATTTGATCTAGGATATCTCTGTATAACGAGATAATCCTAGCCGTTGTTGCGATCGGTATCGTCAAGTTGATTGACCCTCTGTTGTGCGTAGGCTCCAGAGCTACTCGCGACCGTGGGCTAGCATCGTTTCTTTTGGGGTGTTGTTTTCCGCTTGACAA
>JFGX01000271.1:0-36658 GCA_000729855.1 Epichloe aotearoae | reverse complement strand
GGGAATTCCCCCCCTATTTTTTTTTGAAAAAAAAAAAAAAACCGCACAGACAAGACTGCCTCCCCTACTGAGCTTGTCCATAGCCGGGCGCTGGGGCGGAATGTCCCTTATCCATCCTGTCGAGCTCGACATCCTGGAACTGGAACCCCCGGCCGTTGCTGGCGGCACGAAGCGTGGCGCCCGCGGCAGCACCAGAGGAACCGCCTCGGTCCACGTCGCCAGACTCGCCGAGGTCGGCGCGATGCTCGCGTGAGGGCTGACGGGGGAGCTCGTCCGAGTTGTCGCCCGCGTAGCCCAGACGGCCGACGCCGGCCCAAAAGGCGCGATCATCGCTGCGAGGACCCCACGCCCAGCCTGCGCCGGCCATGATGGGGAGGTGATAGTATCGGAAGCTGTAGATGGCGGTGACGATGCCGATGAGGAACCCGAAGAGGATGTCGAAGCCGTGATGGCGGAAGTCGAACCAGCGAGAGGCGGCGATGAAGATGGCCAGGCAAAAGGGGACGATGGTCATGGCGAGCAGGTAGATGGGAGGAGCGGCAGCCTGCCGGCGGACAGAGAGAAGGCGGGAGTTGTACTGCTTGGCGCCGCCTCCATGTCCATTGTCGCGGCGGCCCTCCTCCTCCTCGTACGCATCACCGTTGGCAGCGGCAGCAGCGGCGTTGATGCCCATGCGCGACGGGAACGCCACGTGCATGGAGTCGTCCAGGGGCCCATTGGCAGAGGGCACGACGAAGGGCAGGGTGACGGAGAACTTGCTCGCCAGGAACAAGGACAGGTAGACGAGGCCGGCGGCCGAGGCAGCCGAGTGACCGCTCGGGTAGCTGCGGAACCCATCGTCGAGCTTGTGCGAGTCGGCCTGCTGGCAGATGTCGCTCGAGTACAGGCGCGTTCCGTTCAGTCCGCCGACAATGTACTGGGCCGCGTTGGCGAGGTCGGGCTGGCATCGCGACAGCAGATCGGGCCGCGGCTTGCCGCACATGTTCTTGATGCCGCTGACGAAGAAGAAGGAGGAGCCGACGGCCATGAGGAGCCCCAGCCAGCCGACGTGGAGCTCCCATAGCTTGCGCTTCCAGATGTACGCCTGCGACGTGTTCTTGGGCACGGTGCTGCCGGGCACGAGAGCCAGGGAGACGACGAAGATGACGATGACGGGGCAGAGGGCGCATAGAACGACGAGAAGCCACGATGGGACCGTCTCTTTTTCGGTGAACGGAAAGCTGTTTTATGGGTTTGGGCGGGAATCTGTCAGCTTTTCTGTTCTCTCTCTCTCTCTTTCTGGTTTGCACTCACGAAATATTGGGATCATCCAGCGCAAAAGGGCGCTTGTTGGGCTCGATGCGGCCGAGGAAGCCGCCGACGATAGTGATGACAATGAGGACAATCCAGTCGAATGTGTACGAGGCCAACAGCTTGACGGAGAAGCTGCGGGCTGACGAGGGGGCCCCGGAGTGGGCCATTTTGTAGTATTCTGACATTCGTCCCTCACCCGCCTCGACTGGATGAAGTTGCAGAGGGGGGAAAGGGAAGGGATGTGTGCAGGTGAGGGTGAGGGTGAGGGTGAGGGTGAGAGAGAGAGTGAGAGAGAGTGAGAGAGTGAGAGAGTGAGAGAGTGAGAGAGTGAGAGAGTGAGAGAGTGAGAGAGTGAGAGAGTGAGAGAGTGAGAGAGTGAGAGAGTGAGAGAGTGAGAGAGTGAGAGAGAGAGTGAAAGTGAGAGAGTGAGAGCGAGAACGAGAGAGTAAGATGACTTGGTGGCTAAGACACTTTCTTTACTAGTTGGCTGCGAGCCAGCTAGCTAGTCTGCAACTCCGTGCTGTATTCGCAAAGTAGAAATTAGGATGCGTCAGATGACAAAAGGGGGGGAAGCGGGTCGGAATTTGGAAATGGGCAAAGCTCTCGGGGGAACAAAGACAGACAGACCAGTGCCTCGAGACATATTTATTATGCTTGCTCGGTAGGAGTTGATATCCGTGCGCATTCAATCCGTATGTACGGACGTACTCCGTAAAACTTGGTACAATTGAATGGCCCGACTGACCTCAGCTCAGCACAGCCGCCATGCCATGTCTTCTTGCTCCGTTCCCCTGTCCCCTGGAGGAAGGCGCAGATTCCGGCAGGCAGCGCTCTCTGATCGTCCCTTGATTCGCCGGGCCGCAGTGGACACCGCACCGAGGGCTGCGCGCGGAAGTTGGCCGAGGCCGGGGTCGGGCGCTTGCTTATGATGTACAGTACGGATTACGGAGTGAGTAATACATGTGTGTATATTTTCTACTTCTCAAACTCGAGGATTCGGTCCGTGAACCCTTCGAGGAGGTCAGGCAGGATACTGAGCGAATCAATCACGTCATCCCCCCGCCTTGATACGCATTTACTCCGTACAAGTGTTGAGGTGAGGGCATGGGTCTGTTAGTGCACCATGACTTCAACCTGCAGACGCATGTCATCAGTACACTGTTCTCTTCGCTTTGGCTTCATCCATTTGCTCATAGAGTACAATATAGTGACGCCTCGTACTATACACGGCTTCTTCGCATGCTTTATCTTCTTGTCGAGAAGCTTCAAATGTCGCGCACGTACCGACATGTGCATACTTCCTAGGCCAAGCCCGTACCTCAAGCCAGCCCGCGCCTCATCCACATCTTCCATCAGATATGCTCTGCCGTTCTATTCCTTGGAAGATCGCTTGTCTCGTCGCTTGCCGTGGTTGCGAGGTCTAGGCGTGACAACCCACTTGTTGACGTTGTGCGTGCGACGAGTTTTGTAACCGCTCTTGGTCTGCAAACAGATTTTAGTAACGTAACATCAAGGTTTGATTTCATGGAAAACGTACAGGTCTGCCCCAGGGCGTGACAGGGTTTCGCCCACTCTTCGACTTTCCACGACCACCGCCGTGAGGATGATCAACTGTAACGAAAACGGTTAGCCATCTTCCATCATGAATCGACTTATTCACGATGCGACTTCACTTGCCCTTGTTCATGGCCACACCACGGACCGTGGGTCGAATGTTCAACCAACGGCTTCGCCCAGCCTTTCCTAGCTGACGATAATGGTGGTGCACGTTGCTCGCAACGCCGATGGTTGCGCACGCATTCTTGCTGACCCTGCGGACTTCACCGCTCTGCAGACGCACCTCCACGTACTTGCCTGTCATGATCTTGGTTCCATCATCCCTCGTCTCCTCATTCTTGTTCACCACCGTGGCAGACGTGCCAGCACTGCGGCAAAAGACGGCGCCGCGGTTGGCAGCAGAGCCCACGGCAAAGACCTGTGTTCCCACCGGAATCATGTGCATTGGCAGACAGTTGCCGCGGAAGGCCGTTCGGGCAGCAAGGATGCCGGCATCAACGATACCACCCATGCTGTCTAGAAGATCTTGTGGGATGCCTGCTCGATAGCTGTGAACAATGTCACCGGCTCGCAGCCCTTCGGCAGCAAGAATGTATGATTTTTTACTCGTAGCTTGCTCTGTCACCAGTGCAATGTGTGCACTTCGTCCGGGGTCGTATTCAATTCGGTCCACCAGATGGGATCCTGGCCTTCGTCGCTCAAAGTCGACTGTGCGTATTCTTCTCTTGGCACCACCTCCCCGGTGCCGTACGGTGATGAGCCCATGTACATTTCGTCCACCTTTGCCCTGACCCTTTTTGGGGTGTGTCAGTGGCAGAAAGGGCCGGCCTTTCCACAAGTGATCGTTGATGGGGCGTCTCAAATGTCGCACACCCGGTGTTCGGGGCTTGTATGTCCGCAACACGAGTGATTGTGAGCCGCGAGTCTCAGTAGTATCATTTATGAGCATGTCGGCGGAAAGCCCACTGCCCTCGGCACCGGATTTGGGCTTGGCTGTCGCATAGCTGCGCAGTGCTGGTTGACTGAAGGTGAGGCGCTGTAAGCTCCTTGTGACCGCGGATAGCGGCAGTCTTTGAGGAAGCATGGTGATATAAGTTCCGGGATGGGTTCCAGCACGGTTTTCTGGCGAGGGAGGTTGTGGAAGTTGTGGTGGGAGGTTAATGGGTAAAAAGCAGGCCGTGGTCCGAGGTCGCTGCCAGGCGAGTCCAAGCAAAAAAAAAGGAGAGCTATGGGATGTGATATCTGCCAGTCCACTTGTTCTCGAGCTTATGATCCAGCATCGGATCGCGTCGACAGGAAAAGAAAAGAGATTCCTCCTCAGCGCCTCAAATTGGCAAGAAACAGATGTCGCCGAACGATTCACCTCGTATGTAGGGATCCCGTAGTACATACGTCGAAATTTCCATCGGCAAATGGGGAAATGTTTCGCCGAAAGGAGAACTCTCCACCCAGCCATAACCTTTGGTTCTCCGGGAAGCGAAGCCACAGTCTTCAGCCACAACACACAGGAAGAGCGGGTCTGCCGCGTCTTTGCAAGCTTGCGCGACCAGCCACATGGCTGGAGATTTCAAGTCGCCCGGTGGGATGGCGTGGATGGCGTGGATGGCCAATCAGCGGGCGGTTGCCCCGCGGTTGCCACTGTTGATGCCAGGATGCGGATCGCCCAGGCACGTTCCGCTGGCTCCAGGTCTCGCGAAAAGCTCCAAGCCAAGTCGTCGCGTTGTGAGTCGCTGACTGGCTGCTGGCTTCCTCGTCCATTGACGACAACGCTATGCATGATTCTGACGGAGCAAGAGGCGGGTTGCCGGCGCTTTCTTTTTTCCCTCATTCAGATGCGTGGCTGTCATGAGCATGAGCACGAGCACGAGCACGAGCACGAGCATGAAAATGAGCATGAAAATGAGCATGAGCTTGAAAGATGGCCATCAGTTGCCGTGACAGCATCGCGAATCTCTGTGACACTCATCAAGCAATGGTGTCTGCTGCACCTCGGGTGTCCCCTGCGACTCGCCGTGGTGCAATACATGTAAACAATTCGACTCTGGTCATTCGTCCATCTCAAATCAGCCGTGTCTCCTGCTCCCTTGGAATTGATTGCACAAGACGTAATCCGTACGGAGCAGCACAACGCAAGCCTGTAGCTAAAATTTGAAAGCGCACCCATCGCCCGCGCAACGGTGGGACAAACACGGTCTTGCCTGGCGTATCACAGGGCAGGAAACGGCCAAAGGGCAAGCAGAAGGAAGGAATATGATAAGTCAGGCCGTCAAGCCTTGTCTCCTTTGGACCTTTGTCAATCCATCCAGCCTGGCAACCGACCGACGCATGTCCAGCCAGCCCGGTCGTCCCAGTCCCAAGGTCCCAGTCCCCAGTCCCCAGTCCTCAGTCCAAACTCGCGACTTGGAGCCGCGACGCACCCAACGCCCAACCAGGTACGTACCTTCTATCCGCGACTGCTCCACCTCACGTCTCTGCCTCCCCTGCTGCTCCGCTCCTCAAAACACTTCTCGTCTGCCCTCACAACCGTCTTCTTTAACATAAACACCTTTGCTGCTGCCCGGGTCGTCCTCTCGTCTTCGATCCCCTTATAACCTCTTTACACGTTACTCACCACAATTTCCATCGTCCGGCAGCTCTTCCTAATACGTTTATCCGCGTTGGGACCACATCTATCCTTCCAAAACATTCCAATCGCGCTGTTGTGCCGGACATAATTTGTCTCTGATCCAGAGAGGTAGGGAACCGAATTCCTCTCCCGTTCAAAAACTGTCTCAGTCGGAACATACTTTGCTACCTCGCTCTCCGACCTTTTTCAACTCTTTTTCTCCTTCATATCGACGCGTTGAAGACTGACAATTTCTGTTCTTGGACAGCTCCAGCTCGGCCTCTTGGCTCATATCATATAAGATCTAGTATACACTAACTAGACTATAATATGCCTCCTGGTGTAAGTGGCTACTGAGCATGTTTTCCCACTCTACTACGTCTTCTCTCTTTCTCCTCTCTTTCCAAACACGGAGCATCCTCTTTTTCGTCTCGCTGCAACGGGCTCAGACCTTGCTGACACGGATATTTGCTTGTCGCGCTTTTACAGACCCGTGCTGCACGTCAACGTGTCGAGAACGACGAGAACTCGACGCGTCCCCATACACGCGCAGCCAAGGTCGCTGCTCTCAACGTGGACGAGCTCGCCATGCCTGCAAAGGGTGCCCTGCAGCCGAAGAAGTCGGCTGCCAATCTTGGCAATGCCGGCGTTCAAAGGAAGCGTAACGTCCTCGGGGACATGAGCAATGTCAACAAATCAGAGGCCAACGAGGGAAAGAAGGTGGCTGGTGCCAAGGTTGGACTCATCTCCAAGGCTCATCCTGTTGGTGTACAGAAGGCCTCTGCACGGCCTGCTCGTGGCGCTCCTCTTGCTGCCAAGGAATCAAACAAGATGCCCGCTAGACGGACTGGCCCTGGCTCTGTTGCCGCGCCCAAGAGAAAGGTCTCCTCCAACGCCAGCAAGGAGCCAGAGTATGTCGTTGTCGAAGAAAGCCAGCCTGCCCGTAAGAAGGCCCACAAGGAGAAGTCGGAAGACGTCGTTCGTGACGAGAACCGCCGCGTCGTCTTGACAGGCTTGGATGAGAAGCCAGTTGTCGGTGAAAGCAAAACTGCCAACGCCGTGCCTCTCGAGAGCGTTAATGAGATCGAAGCCGATGACTGGGATGACCCTCTCATGGTGGCCGAGTACGCTACCGAGATCTTTGAATACCTGCGCGACCTCGAATGCCGCTCCATCCCCAACCCCCAATACATGTCACACCAAGATGACATCGAGTGGAAGACGCGTGGTATTCTCATTGACTGGCTCATTGAAGTCCACACAAGATTCCACCTTCTTCCCGAGACATTGTTCCTTGCTGTCAACATTATTGATCGTTTCTTGTCGGAGAAGGTGGTTCAGCTTGACCGCCTCCAGCTTGTTGGCATCACTGCCATGTTCATTGCCTCCAAGTACGAGGAAGTCCTGTCACCACATGTTGAGAACTTCAAGCGCATTACCGACAATGGCTTCAGTGAGGCTGAGATTCTGAGTGCGGAGCGTTTCTTGCTCAGCACTCTCAGCTATGACCTGAGCTATCCCAATCCCATGAACTTTCTTCGTCGTGTGTCGAAGGCGGACAACTATGACATCCAGTCTCGCACTATTGGCAAGTACTTGATGGAGATTAGCCTTCTCGACCACCGCTTCATGGCTTATCGGCCGAGCCACTGTGCTGCTGCTTCCATGTACCTGGCGCGCATGATGTTGGACCGCGGCCCATGGGTAAGTCTCGTCACCTTTGCGAGTACAAATTGGATCATGGCGACCTTGATACTAACTGCATTTTCTCCTCCCACAATAGGACGAGATTCTGGCATACTACGCTGGATATGACAAGCAAGAGGTTCAGCCTGTTGTCGACTTGATGATTGACTACCTCGCTCGTCCCGTCGTCCACGAGGCCTTCTTCAAGAAGTACGCTAGTAAAAAGTTTTTGAAAGGTAAAGACACATGATACTGGTTGCTTGAAATTGAAACCCAGAAAAAAGGAAGAAGTTTAGGACTAACTCGTGATCCCTTCGCAGCTTCCATTCTTGCTCGATCATGGGCCAAGAAGAACGCTGCCCTTTTCGGCATCACAGACACGGAGCTGTCTCTAGATCAAATATCATGAGAGTGACACCAAACTTGATACGCGTCAACATACATCTGTCTTTTCGATTGCACATCTTTTTTATTAGATATGAGCTTTACAAAGTCAGGATACCATCACACGGGGCTGGATAACGCTCACGACATAACTTCTTTTTGACGACTCTAATACACATCACCGCCACCGCCACCGCCACCACTATATTTGGGAGAGAAGCTTGATGGCTCAGGCATGGACCATGTTGTCGTCTACTCTTGATGACGAGGAGGCTGGCCTGCAAACGTACCGGCGTGTCCATTTTTGTTTTTAGCAAGTATTTCAGCATGCAATTTTGTTCAGCTGTTTGTGTGTGTTTTTACACGGCGCTTGGAGTCACTGGCGAACTTGGCAAGGATTGTTTGGATTGACAGGTTGGAGATGGCTGCAGCGGCCGGCTTGGTTGGGCGCGATGCACTGGGAGAGGCGTACTGCGGTACTGTGAAACGAGGCCTCTGACTTCTAGTTGAGTGGGAAGCTGTGCTTGTCACACGAGGCGGCGAGGCTGTGATGGAGCTTGTACATATATATCTTGTTCGGTTTACAGGCAGGGATCGGGAACAGGAATGAGAATTGCATCGCATGAATGACAGACAATAACGAGTCATGGTGACACTAGGGACGAACAGCGGTGGGAGGGCACCAGAAGTGACATCAGACGAACGGCATGATGGATGAGCTTGCCGGCTCGCTGGCTGTTGTGATCTCATTGCGGTCTAGCCGACGTCGAACAGGTGGACCCACTCATGTCGAGCACCCGGGGACCCAAGTCATATGGAAAGACTAGCCAATCATGTTCCCAATCTTCTCTCCAACAAACGACCAGCAAGTCTTGTCTACTCCTCCTCACTTGCACCAACGGCCGCCATATCAGGTTCCAATCCCCCTCTTGATTGTTTTTTTTTCTTCCGTTTTTTTTGTTTTCAAATTCGCCATTGTAGACTTCTTATTATCCGAGGGAACCTGTCATCACGATCGAGCCAGCCAGCAAACAACAGAACCTGCCATCCCTCCCTCAATCTTATCTTGCAGATACCAGGTGCTCGCACTCATCCCACGAGTCGCTCACCCAGGCTCAGGCTCAGGCTCAGGCTCAGGCCGCAATAGAGTCTCAAAACTCCTGTGCCATTTATCCAAGTAAAGATAGAAGACTTCCAAGCCTCATTCTTGCCATAGCGGATCCGGAACCAAATCCGATCAAAGTCCACTCCAGACCACTATGGCTCCTGTCCTACGCGCCAGGCAGAGCCTTTCGAAGGATCGATTCTCGTCGTACTTTGGCAGTCTGCGAAGTCAGCCGTATAACGATCCTAATTCTACGAGGGGAGGGTCGCACTCGTGGGTTTTCTCATCCTTATGGATCGCGCTTTTATGGAGGAGGGACTGACTTGGGTAGGTTGAGGGCTATTGCGTGGAATCCGTTGGGGAACTTGATTGCGACGGGGTCGATGGATAAGACGTTGAGAGTTTGTGAGTTTCTGATCTTCACGTAAAACGCGGAAAACGCATTTGTAACCATCCTCATAGGGAACCCCGAGAAACCACATGTCAAGTTCTCGACAGAACTAAAAGGCCACACCGCATCCGTCGAGAAGGTCGCCTTTAATCCCACCAAGGACGCGGAGCTGTGCAGCGTGAGTACGGATGGGGTTGTCAAGTTCTGGGACGTGAGGACCAAGGCTTGCTTCAATGAGGTGAGGGGGCTGGGTGACGCGTTGAGCTTGGCTTGGGCGCCGGATGGGGAGACATTGATTGTGGGAAACAAGGTGTGTTTTTGATGCCCCGTTTCCGTGTGCTCCTTTTCCATTTCATTCTTTTCCTGCTGCTCTTCATCATCAAAGGTACTGACAATGAAACTCTGTATAGTCCGACACCATATTTGTTCTGTCCCCCAGGCAATCTACGCCCCTTGCCACGCACCAGCAGGATATGCAGACCAACCAAATTGCCTTTTGCTACAGTGGCACCAAAATCTTCGTCACGACCTCGGAAGGTCGCATTCGCATCTTGTCGTATCCGGACTTCCAGCCCGTCTTGACCATGCGTGGTGGGGACGAGGAGCGTGAGTTCATGCTCAATGGGCATACCTCGTCGTGCCTGACGGCAGAGGTGCAGCCCACGGCGAGGTATCTTGCTACGGGGGGGTCTGATTCCATTATTGCGCTGTGGGATACGACGGACTGGATTTGTCAGAGGACGTTGACGAAGATGACGGGGGCGGTGAGGAGTATCAGTATGTTTTTCTTCTTCTTCTTCTTCCTCACCTTCCTATTCGCCATTTCCCTTGTTGTTTCATTTTTATTTTTGATACTTGCCATGTGTTACAGCACCTATCGTGTCTTCACCATGTATAGCATGACATGACTAACTAAGTAGGCTTCACTTTCGACGGCAGTTATATCGTCGGAGGCAGCGACGAAGGTACCCCCCCCCCCTTCTTATGCCTCACTCCCCTTTAAACCAATGTTCTCACAGGCTCTTATACTGACAATTCCTACTTTCTTTTCACAAATTTACAGGAAACGGCCTCGAAGTATCTCACGTTGAAACAGGTGAACATGTCCACACGTTCAAAACGGCAGGTTCGTGCCCCGTAATGGCGTGGGCCCCGACGCGGTACTGCTTGGCGTATAGTGATCTGGGGATATTACGAATCGTGGGGATAGACATTGATAGGAAGTAGTTTGGTGGGCAGGGGGATGATGGACCTTTGATCATGACCTTCCTTGGTTGGGTTTCTGTGCGAGCATATCGGATTGCACGGAGGAAACCTTGCTCTGGACACCGTCTGCACGCCAGTTTCACGGGGCTGATTCCGACGTTCAGGGCTGACAGTTTTGACAGTTTTGACAGTTTCCATGGCATTTGACATGGACCTCAAGGTTCATCTTGCCACTCGAAATGATAGGATGCCAAAGACGTGTGTACCCGTCAGCGCGGGTGAACTCGATACCGTTTCGAGACCAACCAGGGAGCAGGGAGGCAGTGTACATTACATATAGAATGTTGCCATGCCTACTCCGTAATCCGTACACTACCGCGGGTTTTCTTCGGAGCACTGATCTCGTCTCGTCACTTTTTTTTTTACTCTTTGGCTGACACTCATTGGAAGCCTCTGTAGCGAATGCAGGGGGTTTGTCTTTGGTTTGTCTCAGGTTGTCTCGCCTTCTGCAGCAAAACTGGATGATATGATGTTTCAAGGGCTCGTCGTTGGGGATGCTTGCTGGCCTTCTGGAAGGCCCCACAGAGCCCACAGAGCCCACAGAGCCCTCCCCAGCCCTCGTCCCCAGTTTGTTACTTCCCATCATGCCATCGTGCCATCGTGCCATCGAGCGCCATCGTCCCATCGTGCCATCGTCCCATCGTCGAAGGTGTGGGCTTCGAGCGGGCTCCGCTTTTGCAAGTTGGATGGGCGTTTGTAACGACAATTTGACCTCCGTCCATCAAACCTGTTGGCCTCTTGCATCTTTTGCGAGCTCGCCGACTCCAACAAGTCCGTCGAACCATCTGTGTTGAGTTGATCCTTCCTAACCTCCTCGCCGCAACCCCACGCCCGGCAACTGCCTGAAAGTCAGCCCACCTTGCAAGACTTGTCCTGTCCGCCCCCCTCTGTCCGCCCGTCGCGTCGACCCCCCCCTTCGTGCCAGGAGCGCAACGGTAATTCAAAGTCCGTGCGACATCGCGCTCCATCATGGCCGGCTCATCAGACGACAATGGCTCGTCGAGTAATGACAACAATACCCAACACGAAAGTCCCACGGCGGCCGAAAACAATGTTACAATGCGAGACCACGTTTCTGACAATTCAAGCGTTCCAAAACCGAAGCGACTAGCATGCATGATTTGCAGGAAGCGCAAGCTCAAATGCGATGGTGTCCGTCCAAGTTGCAGTACATGCTCACGCCTGGGCCATTCCTGCGCCTACGATGAGCAACGGAGGAAGAGTGGTCCAAAGAGAGGATATGTCAAGGCCCTTGAAGAGCGACTAAGTGAGTGCGAGTCTCTGCGAGCGTATGGGCTCTTTTGTTGCGCTTTTCTGCCGACACACACACCTCAAAAGCAGCTGGCAAAGCATAAAGACGGCTGCTGGTCTGGTTGATTCTTGCTTGGCTGACCTGATACCTCTCCCCGCCGTAGAGCAGGTCGAGACTTTGTTAAAAACGCAAGATCCCGTGCCGCCAACTCCGAGCTCGACAGCGAAATCAATGAATCTGCCCATGTCCGGCGTACACAACGTCGCACCGGCTTCACAGAGCCTTGGTGTTGCCAACCCAGCTATGGGAATGGGAGGAGATGGCGATGTGGATCGGTGGCAGCATTACAGTGGCGAATCTCCCCAAGGTGGCACCGTGGACGATTTCAATTTCAATTCTACCATAGGAATGTCAATGAACAACGTTAGCGAAGGAAACTTCACCTGGGAGATGATCGGTTTGGGACTCGAAGAACCCCTGCCGCCCCAAGAAACAATCGACGAGCTCCATCAAGTCTACTTTGAAAAGGTTCATCCGTCAATGCCCATGATTCACAGGTACCGATACCTCGCCGCCATGAACTTGTAAGTCTTGTGTGTGTGATCATAGTGAACGATTGGTCCACACCAAAAAAGGACAGTGGGGAGAATTTTAACTGACAAGACATTCAAACAGGGCCCCAAATAAGCGCCCACCAGTGTGCCTGCGATATGCCATGTGGACCTTGGCATGTTCTATAACCGACAAGTATGCTGATTTGAAGGATTTATTTTACCAGAGGGCTCGCAGATATGTCGAGGCCGATTACGTGAAGGGCTATGGCGAACACATGATTTCCGTGGCGCATTGCCAAACACACACCCTGCTGGCCGCCTATGAGATGAAGATGATGTACTTTTCGCGAGCATGGATTAACACGGGCTCAGCTGTCCGTCTGGCTCAAATGTGTGTAGAGCTCGGTCGGGCCCTTGTTTGTATCATGATCATCATAACATACCAGACTGACTTTCTCCCTCTAGGATTGGACTGCATCGAATGGATGGCACTGGGTTGGACGTGAAACAGTGCGTCCCACCTCCCAAGGACTGGACCGAACGCGAAGAGCGCCGTCGAACATTTTGGATGGCTTTTTGCGAGGATCGTTATGCAAGCATTGGAACTGGATGGCCCATGACGATTGACGAGAGGGATATCATGACCAGGCTGCCCTCGTCAGAGGAGGCGTATGATATGAGCCGTCCTGAGCAGACGCAAACGATTGCGGAATGTACTGCTCCGTCCGGCGCCGCCAAGTTGTCCTCCTTTGGTGGCGTCGTATTGATGGCTTGCCTGTTCGGCCGCAATCTGATCCATCTTCATCGTCCTGAAGATGACGATCTTGACCATGACCTGAATGGCCCCTTCTGGAAGCGACACAGGCAAATGAACGGCATTTTGCTCAACACATCTCTTGGTCTCCCGGCCCATCTCAAACTTCCCTCGGGGCTGTCGAACCCCAACGTCATCTTCACCAACATGAGTATCCACACAACAACCATTTGCTTGCACCAGGTCGCCATTTTCAAGGCCGATAAGAACAAACTAGCTTCGTCGATCAGCTCAGAAAGCAAAGTTCGTTGCATCACTGCTGCAAACGAGATTGCAAGCATTATGAGAATAATTTTTCACATGGACCTAGCAGCGGTAAGGTTTTTTTTTTTTTTTTAATTCGAAATGTCGAGGTAAAGTGTTTATGTACTGAATTTTTATCCAGATGCATCCCTTCATCTCGTTTTGTCTCTACGTTGCGGCTCGAGTTTTTGTTCAGTATCTCAAAAGTCGCCCTGATGATGCTCAAATTGCAGACTCGTTACGATTTCTCCTGTCGGCAATGTATGCTCTGAAACGAAGGAACCCCTTGACGGAGTCGTTTCTGGTGCAACTTGACGTCGATTTTGAAGCATTAGCTGTCCGCATCCCCAAGCTGAGAAGCGCGTTCTCTCGACAAGGTGACAGCGTACGTATAGAACCCGCCCTTCCGCCCCCCCAAAATGACCCCAATGATGCTGACTCATTATCAACTTGTCGTAATGCTAAAAATTAAAGAAAACAGCCCCGATTTGGAAGCAAGACCGGACACGCAGGTCCGCTATGCAGCGATCGTGAAGGCATTCAAGGGATCCTAGCGTACAGAGAGTGCGATTTCATGCAGGCTGCAGCCGAAGACGGAAACCCAGCCAATAGTCCAGATCTGGTTGAAGGCCAGGGAGACATTGCGGCAGGAAGAGCATCCTTGTCAAGTAGTGGTGGCTTCGGAGGGCAGCCATGGCTGTCAGCGGATCAGGGCTCGATACCGGGTTTGACACCTACCGCAGGGACCATATTCGAGAAGAACGGTTCGACAGGAGGCCGTGTTCCAGGCTTTGGCGAGGTCAATAGTGAAGGTCGCGACAGGCAAGGATCATCAGAAGCTGGTCAGTCCAACGGCCCGACACCAAACTCCAGCGGCGCCGGCTCGGACGCCAAGGCCCGTCTAGCCCCAGGTATGGGCGGCACACGACCGGACGCTGCCTTCCACCCCAGTCCAATCTCTCCTCATGAAAATATATTGAACCCCAACGGGCCAATCGGTGCCGGCAATGGCAATCACCAGGGCTTTGATCCTGGGCCATCTGCATACGCCATGGGCCATGGTATGGCTGGCCAACAAAGTAGAGGATTCCCCATGCCGTCAAGCGGGTGGACGCATGTGAGCAGCCAAAATCAAGGCCCCCCCAACATGACTCCGGTCGGTGAGGGCGTTCTTCGAGCGCTCATGAAAATGGGGCCGATGGATGCCATGGATCTCTCGTCTTGGGATCCGGGGCAGGACAGCGTAATGAGGGGCTGAAGAAGAAGCAGATCCGGCAGCTGGCGTGACAGGAGACGGGAGATTCAGACGTAGGCGAAGCAAAAAGGTGGCGAGGCACTTGTAACTATTTTTTGGGGGTTCATGGAGCTCATGTGGTGGGTTTTCCTCCCTTCTTTTCCCTCTTTCTTGGGAATGACAGGCACAGGCGTTCTGGAACGACATGGGGACAAAGCGATTCGGGCGCGCCTTTTCTCTGTCTGGGAGCACCGGTGTTTGTTTTGGTTGTGCATTGCGATCCCCCCCCAATTCCCTTCTCTCTTCAGAGGAGCTGTGCCATATTTCACTATTGCGACAGGTTTATGTAGACATTTTCTGTATCTGTAACGTAACAGATCTGCTGCAATCTCATACCCACCCACACCCGTCCATGCATTAAACGTGTTGTGTTATGCATAATTCCGATTTTATCCACCCACACAGATCATCGCATGGCCCGTGCGTGCATTGCCGCTCTCTTTCGTCGACGTCGACGCCGACTTGACAAGCACTTTCGACTTCCCAGCCCCCGATGTAAAAGCAGCACCAGACCAGCAACCGACAAAGCCGTTTTGCGCTCGACGCGCACCATCTCTTCGTCCAGCCATAGCCATGACTGCTGCTCCCGGCTCTTTCTCCGGGTCGGGAGCGGGGCTTCCGGGCGCGGGGCAGCTCCGTCTCGACATTGGCGTCGGTCTAGATGGAATTCCTGGCCTCGAGGACGTCTTCCGGATCCCGCTGCAGAATCAGAATCAGAATCAGCATCAGCATCAGCATCAGCATCAGCATCAGCATCAGCATCAGCATCAGCATCAGCATCAGCATCAGCATCAGCATCAGCCTCAGCATCAGCAAGAGCGACAGGATCGTTCGCACGGCGGCCAGTTTGGCATCCTCGCCCCGGCAACGATGCCCGATGGCGTGTTGGATTCACATCTCGACGGGTCTCGGCACGTCTCGTTTGTCGTGGATGAGTCCCCGAGACGCGAGGCGAGGCGGGAGGCACCCAGCTCCGGGGAGTCCTCTCACGGAAGAAGACTCCCGGGCAGGAGGATCGTTGTCGATCCGCCGGACTTGCAGGCTTGGAGAGAAAAGCTGTTCAACGTGGACGAGATGATGATGATCCTGACTGATTAGCAGTACGTGTCCGGCCTGCCGTCGCAAACCTTTTTTTTTTTTTGGAAAAAAAAAAATCTTGACACGATGGAAACGTTTCGGGACCCCCCCCTTCGACCCCAAATTGGAACAAAGACCACTTTCCTTATTGAACAACTTCCGCACGCAAGCAGAAGTTACCTACGCGGAAAGCCACTGGAGCAGCGGCGGCAACTATAAAGAGACACTTGAACGAGCACGAGCTCAAGTTTTTCTCTGCTTGCTACTGGTCTGTCACATGTCCCTATGGACCCCAAACTCATCACAATCGCACTGACGCCCGCCGCGCAGCCCATTCTCCCAGAGGGTATGGATCGCCCTCGAAGCCAAGGGCCTGCCGTACCAGTACTGCGAAATTGAGCCTTCCCAGCCCTCGCCCCCGGCATCATTCACGGCATCCAGCCCAAGGGGGACCGTCCCCGCTCTTCGTCGAGGCGAATGGGGCTGCTCCGAGAGTGCCGTCATTCTCGAATACGTGCGGTGATTTTCCCCATCCAAAGTCAATGTAGACATGTCTTTTTTTTTTTTTTCTAAAATCACAAGATAGCTCGAGGATATGGATGACACGGTCCGTCTGTTCCCAAGTGACCCGGAATACAAAGCCAAATGCCGCTTGTGGATCGACCACGTAAGTCCGTCCGTTCGTACACAATTCCTTCCACTCGCTTCATCCATCCCACTTACCCCGTGAACGTGAAGCCCACAAGATAAACACGCGCATCGTCCCCGCCTTCTACGCGCTCTCATCCGCCCAGCGGCCCTCTTCCCGGGCCGAATCTACGAACCGTCTGCAAGCCCACATCGCCAGCCTTGTGCTCGCCGCCGACGAGGACGGAACCCTTCTTCACTGGGTCGAGCTTGAGTCTCATGCATCTCCACCTTGTCCCGTTCGCGTTGCGGCTGTCGAGGATATTGCGGCCCATGAGGGGCTGGACGGACCCTGTCCCGGGCACGAGATGGAATCGCTGGTTGGATGCGCTGGAGAGCAATCTCCATGTGAGGACGACGACTAGTTCTCCCGAGCTGTATCTTGACACGGTGGATTTGCTGACTCGGGGAGCTAGCTGGTGATTCATGAGATTCACGTAACAAACAGGTCTTGCTTGCCCCGTCCTGCTTCATTGACTGACTGACCAACTTTCATCCTACATACACATGTGAGGGGCCTCATCCGGAAATTGAAAACTGTCTACTTTCGACGCCCGCATAGAGTCTTCAACGCGGCCAAAAGAATGACGAAAAAAAGAAAAAAGAAACATTTACTGCCTTGTTGAACATTATATATCATGTACATAATCTACAACCAAGAGTCAAGTCAATCACTAAATCAAGAAGACGACGACGACTCATTGCGCCGGTAAGACCCTGCTCTTCTGTTCCTCAAACTCTGCCACCTCTCCTGGAATGTGACAATTTCGCCATCATGTCGTGCTCTTCGACGTCCCCCGCCCAGTTCTTCCAGATCTTTTGTTTCCAGAAACCGCCTCCCATTGTCTTCCACGACGCGCTGCAAATCGGGCAGGTAGAGCCAGGAGAATATGGCCCCAACGGCCGCCACGGAGCCAAACAGTAGGAAAATGAGGCCTTGTCTTGTGTCGCTCTTGTATGCCGAGTTGATGCCGTACACGACTAGCACGGCAACGATGCTTCCGAGTTTACCTGCTGCCGCCGAGATCCCATGGCAGGTGCATCTGTAGCAGGTTGGGAAAATCTCAGCCGGGATGATAAAGGTCAGTGTGTTTGCACCTGGAAGGGGGGAATACATGTTGGTCAGCGAGCAGCTTTGTGATTGGGCCCCTGTTACGTGGGCTTCAAAAGTTGCGCTCATGGTACGAACCAAAGTTGAACACGAAATGATTCATGGCCACAAACACGACAGTGGCCGACGCGGCAGCTGTTCGGCGTACCGCGTAATAAACTCCACCTGTGGTGATCAGAAACACCGCCAGGATGAGAAAGGACGCAGTAAGCCAGTGTCGGCGGGGCAGTCGGTTCGCAAAGAAGATGAAGCAGACGCTTCCGGCGATGGACGCAATCGATACTGTCAGTAGATACTGTTTTGCTTGCTCAATCAAGACGTCGTATATCGTGGCACAGGGATGCAGGACATCTGTCTGCCAGACAGGGATGCCTGACTTTCGCCACTGGGGAACCGTGGAGTTGCCTCCAGGTATGGATGATTTCCAGCATTCAAGGCGCTCGTCTATGGGCACAGGAGATTGTGTTGCCCACATGTCGGATAGTGTCCTTCTGTTATCCAACGAGAGACCGTAGAAGCTTACATCAAGAAAGAACCAGGTCATTGCTGTGCCGAACAAGTAATGCCAGTTGCCGTCCCTTATGAAGTAAGTGTATAGGTCCTCTTTTGAGAACTGAATGGGCATGGGTCTGGGCTCCGAGACCTCTGGTTGGATGGAATTCTGATTCTGCATCTGAAAGGTGTTGCCAATGCCACCTCCCGAGGGTGCTCCGTACACTCTCTGCGTGTTCATAATGGCGACGGCGGGCTTATTCCGAACCTCGAGACTGTACAGGCCGCAATCAAAGAGAAAGAATCTAAATATGATTGCGAGCAGAGCGGGTATTGCCCCCGAACCGATGACGATACGCCAGATGCCATCAACAGCCTTTCTACATTCATCTTGGTGAGCCGTGTTCAGACCACACTGCATGGCCTGCAGATTGTTGGTGCTGTTGAAGCCCAAGAGCACCCAGAGTCCTACCAGCTGCGCAAGAGCTTGTCCGATTGGCTGCATCAGGAAAACGCTCGAAAGCATCGTGGCTCGAGATTGCGTGCTAGACCACTCTGAAGTGATGACTGCGCTGAGGGGATATTCGGCGCCAATGCCTGTGACCAAGATACATCTGTCAGATATACGTGTACGTGTGGGCTCTTGAGCTGGCAGGTTGCGACATACCGATTCCCATGACAAATCGCCACCATATGAAAAGGCCCAGGAACGACAGGTCGCCAACTCCACGACTGCTGGTAGCAACTCCAATCGTTGATACAATGACTAACACCAACTCGATTCCATATAGTCGGGTTCGACCGACGTAATCAGCAAGGAAGCCGAAGAGTACTTGACCCAAAACGGAGCCAAGCAAGGTAAAGAGATTGATGAGTAGATTGGGCCACTGCCCACCATCAGGATAATATACGAAAGCGACTGATGCCAGGATAACGTTGGTGGAAAACAGATTGTATCTATGGTGGAATCAAGAGGCCAATGTTAGTGCGCGGGCAGCTTCATCATGCTTCGTTGTCTAGCAACAAGTTAAAAGTCACATACGAATCGGTGAGGAACCCCGACGCCGCAACTCCCCAGATTCTGAAGTTCCATGAATTCAGGTCCAGTTCGTAACGCAGCTGATTTCGGTCCTATATAATAAGGAAAGTAAAATGTTTGGTTAGGGACCATCTGCCATGTTATTTCCGGGCACCAGGGAGTCTTGATTTTCCGAACCTGTTCATCTTGCGCAGGCAATGCTGAGCTGTCAGAGCCGAGGAAGCCTCTATTTTTGCGCCGTGACGGTACCAAATCTGAAGGCATAGTATGGTATCGAGAGTTTCGAGCACTCTCAGTTTGCTGGTTTGAACCTTGTCTCAAGAGATGGTGCGCCAGAGGAAGCGCCGGGGAGATTGAGAGTACATTCGGGTTTGGCTGCCTCTATTCATCTTTTTTATTTTTATTTTTATTTTTATTTTTTGGTTTCTTCCGTGTCAGGTAACAGATTCGTCGCCAAGGAAAGCTTGACGGGACGGATCATAGACCTCCATACAGATAGGCTGTGCTAGTACATTGATTGTACTGAGGCAGAAATAGAGATTCTACGGAGTACTCCGTAAGCGTAAGGGTGGACCAGGATTATTATGCAGCGGTCAAGAAAAGCAATGGGGCCGTCATCTGGGGTCCCGGGCCCAACCTGAAACTGTGCTGCATCATGGTAAGCGATCCAACAACCATCTAGCTCGGCCTGTCTTCCAGTCAGTGACTGATACTGTACTGGCTTGGCCCGCAGCCTGCGGCTGAAGAGTCAGTCGATGGGGGTTGACGCTCAGCTTTTGCAGTTTGCTATTAGCCTTTCCGGCCACCGGATCGTCAGCCCGTGACGAGCATCAATGAGACATGGACAGCATCCAAGCGGGCATGAAATCTTTTACTCGAGCATCGGCACGACCACGTGAAGAATGGACCCCGGCCTTGTTCACAGGGACAAGGCAAAGTAATAGCATGGCTTCCGTTATAGTTCGCTGTGGCTGTCTCTCATCTTCCGAGATGTTCTACTCTGAGCGCGGTCGACGAGTAGGAAAGAGGTGGGATGATGAGGAACAAACGTTGTGGCGTCTCCGTCGCAAGCAGCAAGTAGGACCGCCATGGCTCAATCGCAAAGTGCTCAACATGAATATCCAAAGTGACTCAAGTTGCATGTTGTTGCACAGAATTTGCACTCTCGGGCGAGCGTACTTTGTTTGGGCGTTGGAAGGAAAGCGAACGGTCTCCAGGTGCTCTCGATCATGTCAATTTGATCCTCTGGATCCTCTGTGACAATCGGTTCGATGGTGGAATCAGGCGGTGTCCAGCCTACTGTAAACAAACGAGCTTGCTGACAGACAGACATGGCATTCGCAGCATTTGACAAAGGTGGCCATTGAACGTTGGCACTCGACCAGGACCACGTACCGAGCCATTGCACACTCGTGTCGCCAGTGGTGTGCGGTAGTGCGCGGTGGTGTGTGATGGTGTGTGATGGTGTGTAATGGTGCGCGGTGGTGTGCGGTGGTGTGCGATGGTGTGCGATGGTGTGCGGTGGTGTGCGATGCGTGTGTGATGCGTGTCTCTGTCCTGCGAGGAACACTTGTTATTACTGGTGAGAGAAGTCGGAGAGTGAGAGTCGGATTGTCGGATTGTCGGATTTGTTCCAACCTTTCAACCCATCACAAGGTTGCGTTGAGCCTCGTGGGCGGCTCTCCCGCGTCTAGTGGAACGGGCACGGCAGCCTAGTGCCTCCGAATGCCCGCCAAATGCGACTCCACCAGCCAGCTGTTCCTGTCCATTGGCAGCTGCGAACACAGGCAGCAAGGACGACCATGACCTTGGTCCCTTGCTCCTGCCTGTGCTTGAATGACGGAGAAACTCGTCAGCCTTTCAGCCTGTCTGTCTGTCGTGCTGCATTTCAGCGCAGCCAGATTGATGTGGCAGGCAAATGCACCTGCCTGCCTGTTGCCCTCTCAAAACCCATCACAGAGCAAGTCCACAGAGTAATAATGTAATAACAACAGTCCATGGAGGAGACGTAGCAGACGTGGCAGACGGAAGATTCAGGCATCAGCGGTAAGTCGGTGCTGGTGAAAACTCGCAGTATTACTTATTACTCCGTACCGAGTAATACAATGCAACTGACGCACGGCTTTTTCGGACTTTTTCCCACCACCTGCAAAGCGCCAAAGCTGTGCAACTTCAACCTCAATAATTGCCTGCTTGCTCCTCGCATCTCGTCTATGACGGCGACAAGTGCGAAACATTGCACGCCTTCACAGCCCGATTCGCCCATCAACGCCTCACGAAAGCTCACGAAAGCTCACGAAGCCTCTGGGACACCTCTGGGACACCTCTGGGACACCCAATCCAGGAGCCATCACAGCCCGTGGCCGGATGGGGATGGGTCGATGTCGTGTTGCCGTTGACGCAATTGCTTGTGTGGATCCCGCACCGAGGCCCGAACCCGCGACTCATCAGATGCGCCGCACCAGGAGCTCTCTCTGCTCAAGGCGCAAGGCTCAAGCGCTTCTGCCATTCTGCCACGAGCATCTGCGCTGACCCAACCCAATTGGTTGGTTGCTTATGTCCTGTCCGTTTGGACTAGGGAGACCCGGATGCTGGATGCTTGCGCTTGTTGGACCATGGATAATAGCTCATGAAGGAGGCGGTCCGTTCCGTTCCAAAAGTGACCACCAACCCTTGCTATCGTTGGAGTTGGAGTTGGAGTTGCCCCCCCCCCCCTCCCCTTCACCATCGACGACGCCTGTCCATCGCGGATCCATCGCGATTTTTTTTTCTCTTTGGCTTTTTTCTCCTTCTATTTTGGTTATGACCTATTTCAACTAGGGCGACCTTGCTCAGAATTGTGCTGATTGCCTGGGATTGTTGTCATCATTATCTGCTCCCGGCTCGTCGCAGGCATGGCCGCTGCCTCGTCGTCCTCTGGCTCATCATTTACATCCTCATCCCTCGGGCGTCCTCCTACCTACAGCCGCTCATATGCCAGCCCAGTGAACTCGACGTGGACCCCGACGTCGGGTGTTTCGACGCTGTCTGTGCCATCTACAGGAAGTGCAGTCGCGCCCCAGACAGCCCTTCGGCCACTGGATCTGGGGCCGCCTGGATATCAAGCCACCATGTAAGCATAAACTCGTCTTTCCTTTTGGTGAACTGGCTCTGTGCTCGGCGACCTCTGAATCTGATCGGCTCGTCCAATTTGAACTCGAAATAGGACTCTTTTCCCCGACACTCCAGACGAACGCACCGTATATCTAGGACCATGGGAGGTCATTGGTTCTGAACAACGCCATGTGCTGTGGCAGTGCAGCTATCAAAACGAGCTACTTGAGCATTACCGTGCGTGGTTCACAATAATAATATCAAGCACAAGTCCACCCGTTAGAGTGTTAACGTATGCTTGAGTAGTCCCATCCGACATCCCTTCCGAGATCCATCCTCATACGCTCCACTCCCGTCATCGGCAGTATCACGACCCTTCGGATATGGAACGATATGTCACGTTTCCCGAACCTCATCGTATTCGATACATCACCGACGAAGGCGCGTGCATTCACGACCAGTATATCCAAGTCCGGTACGAATTCACCAGCGTCGACGGCTCCACCCAATTTCAAGGAGATTTGCGTCGAAGGGACATGATAGACTTTTACGATGTTGATGTGGTATGGACCAATTCCCACGGACGAACGGATGGCTTCGGAAAAGTCAAGGGCATCGGAGCAATACAACGTCTCAAAATGTGGCGCGATCGATATACCACCTTTCACTCTCTCAGTGTCCTGGCCAACAAGACTGACGGTCAATATCGTGAATACGATGTTCACGCTTTTGACGGTCAACTGCGCAATCGAGATGACAGAGCCAAGCAGTTGCGATTGAAGGTTCTCGGTCGGCGTGGAAGCGCCTCGGATGAATCGCCGCAACGCCGATTCTCGTTTGCTAGGGGAGCGCGGCCGCGTGTGCGATCAACGGGGCATGCTAGTCACAGCAGCTCAGAATCAAATCCTTCCTCACAGAGCTCCATCGACATTCGCTACTTGTCCATTCAATTCAGTAGCCGTCACGGTAGGTTCTACACGGAATTTGGTTCGAAAAAAAAAAAAAATCTCTAACAGGCAAGTGAAGATTATCAACGATTCCTTGACATGTGGATATGTGCTCACAGCACTGATCGGAACTTTCAAGGCGTTCCCTTTCCCCCGAATCATTTCGAGTTACCTTCTCCTCAGATGCTGCCAGGTCAGGCTACAGAGCTAGAATCGCCTGATTGGCAGCGCACTTTGGAACCAGTAGGCGAACCAACAGACTTGGGGGAGAGGGGATGAGATCCTACAGGAGAAGATAGAAGACAATTGACAGAGGCGACGTTCCGAAACCTGGTCTGAAGAACGATGATGGCTAGGAGACGGGGCTAAAACCAAAAGCTAACACCCACCACCCGAGGAACGGACGAGGAACGGACGAACCAGCTTGCGTCCGACATCCAATCATCAAATACAAACATTGTGTGTATGATGCTGGTTCTTTCCCGACCAGTCGAGCGAAGTTGCAGGCCAACTCGGAGCCATTGGCGACACAGGAGGGAGGACTTGTTGTTCTTCTCGGAAAGGTCGGGAAGACGGTCCCGTCGTAATTGTGCATATGTGGAGAAGATTGCGAGGAAACAAAGTCTGATTGATGATGCCCCTCCATCTCCATTTGCGCCATCAACCCAGCCACTTTTTATCGGAACCCCCCACCAAAACGCACGATTGCGGCGACTTGTGCGTGGCATACATATGCACTACATCATCATCACACATGATCAGATCATGCTGCCTCTGACTGCCGACGGGCAGGCCGCAACATCATGCCACCATGTTGCTTTTCAAGATTCTTCACTTCGATTTGAGACATTAAGTACTCTGAACCCCCAGACAAGAAAACATATACCAAAAACGTGTGGTTTTCCACGCGAATGATTAGACGATCAACCATGAAAGTTATCCTCTCCATCAATGCTGGGTCCAGCTCTGTGAAGATATCGGCCTACACAGCCGACAAAGCCACGAGCCCGCAACAGATAGCCGAGGCTCAGATCAGCGGGCTGACGGCACCACCGGTGAAGCTCAAATACTCGCGATACGGCAAATCAATAGCCAAAGACGAGCAAGTTGGCAGAAAGGTCGATGTCCAAGACGCTGCCTTTTCTCTTCTGCTGGATACACTCATCGACGACGGCGAGCTACGAGAGATTGGCTCCAAGAAAGACATCTTGATAGCATGTCATAGAATTGTCCACGGCGGCGATTACACAGATTCCCGCATCATCACAAAAGACACATATCATCACTTGGAGCAACTGAGTGATTTGGCACCGCTACACAATGGCGCAGCGCTGGGCATTGTCGAATCGTGCATGAAGCAACTCCCAGACGCGACCAACATTGCGTGTTTCGATTCGCAATTCCATGCAACCATTCCTGCTCACATCGCCACATATCCAATCAACCCCCGCATTGCCAAGAACAGTCGATTGCGCAAATATGGGTTTCACGGTCTGAGCTACGCATTCATCGCCCGGTCGGTGGGCGAGTTTCTCAACAAGGACATGGGCAAGCTGAATATCATTGCGCTTCATCTGGGCAGCGGAGCAAGCGCTTGTGCCATCAAGGGAGGCAAGAGCTGGGACACAAGCATGGGATTGACGCCTCTGGCAGGTCTCCCCGGAGCAACTCGGAGTGGCAGCATCGACCCCAGGTAGGTCTTTGTGTTTGACAGTCCCGGTAGTTGCGAGGAAGAAAACATACGACTAACCCTGAACTTCTCTCTTCTTTTTTTTAAAAAAAAAAACAGTTTGGTTTTCCACTACGCAAGTGATGTCGGCAAGCTTTCGCCTGCCTCCACCGAACACCTTCATATTTCCAGAGCTGAGGAAATTCTCAACAAGCAAAGCGGATGGAAGGCGCTCACCGGCACGACAGACTTTGGGGTGATTGCTAGCTCAGACGAGCCCCAGCACAAGCTGGCCTTTGACATATTCGTGGATCGCGTCTGCGGCTTTGTCGGGAGTTATTACGTGGCTCTCGAGGGCCAGGTTGATGCACTCGTGTTCGCAGGCGGCATTGGTGAAAAGAGCAGCCGTTTTCGAGATGAAGTGGTGCGCCGCACGCAATGCCTTGGGTTTTCGATGGACGAGGGTCGCAATTCGGGGCGCCTTGGCCAAGTAGTTGAGGATATAGGCTCATATGATGCCCGGCACCGCGTACTGGTTTGTCAAACAGATGAACAGTTTGAGATGGCCAGAGCAGCCACCGAGAAGAGCGAGGTCTGGAAGTGAGGCTTCGTGACAGAGGCCATCCTTCTCAACGGCCCTTTTCAGCGGACCAGGTGCTCCGTGTATTCAAAACAGTCTGGTAGTTGAAGCAATCAAGCATGAATGTTGGTGTCTAAAGGCAAGGCATCATACTCCCCCGCCATCTATCTCACTTGAAACTCTTGGGCCAGAATGACGAGCGATGCCAGTATAGTTACCAGGCTGGAGCGAAGGAATATAAGAAGAAAGAAAATAAGAAAGACGCGTAAGCTCGTCTATTTCTATGTGCGCAAGTGGCCCCCAACCCAAGCAGACAATGCGCTAGGTGAAGTCGGTTCCAGTTCATGCGGCTGGAAACCGTCGTCGTCGTCGTCGCCGTCGTCATCATCAGTTCGTTGACAGTACTGGGGCTGCCGTGGGTTCAGTAGTTCAATACGCCGAAGCACAATGAGCACGGGTGGTGGACCGGAGCAGGCTAGTACAGTGTTACATAATAGAGCATACGAATATTATTACGGACTACACCGTAAGCAACTCACAGTGGAATAGCACAGCACGGGTTTTCACCCCGACCGGCATCTCTGACAAATAACAGACGGGGTGGGGACGAGTGGGGGCAGAAGAGAAGAATGAATATGCGGCTGACAGACGCTACATGTTTGGCATGCCAAGCTAGTTAGTCTCATTTGCATGTGTGTCTCAATTTTTTTAATTTTTTTTCATTTCAACTTGCGTTGATTCTGCGAAGCCGAATTGCCGTTTTGTCGGTGAGCACGCAGGACAGAACGGATGAAGGACTGAAAGAAACATGGGAGCCTGATTCGCGCTGGATGCCTCCCGTGCCAGCCCCGTGCCAAGCATTTGCAACACCAAATGCACAAGTGCCGAGGACTTGTTGTTTTCATCCTGGGGCTGGGTCGGTGATGGAACGAGTCTGCTGGTGATGAGCAAAGAAGGGAAAGAGAAAGGGAAAGAGAAAGAGAAAGAGGGCGCAGCAACGGGTAGAGCCTACGCCCGGCGGCCGATGGGCATGAGGCGATGAGGACGACGCGACTGGTATGTATGTGTTGGTCCTAGCGCTGGCTCCTTCCCCTTGCCCAATTGGGGGCATGGGCACGGGCCGGCAGTGACGGCATTAAATGCATTAAATGCATCGAATGCAATCAACGGCAATCAACGGCAAGCCGCGAATGCAACCCCTTTACGGATTAAACCCTTTAGGTAAGCTAACCCTGTGGGCCAGCCTGTGGGCCACCCACTCGTTGACCTCTCGGAGCTCATGCAGCGTAAAATCCGTCCCAACTTGGGTCCAGTCGCCCGTTGTCTCAGTCTCCAAGTTCTGCGATGTGATCTAGATAGATGAATGCCAACAAGTCAAGAAACGAGCTCGACTCGACGACTCAGCCCCTGGCCTTCCGTCACCCTTTTTTCCCTTCCCCCCCCCCCACGTAACCGTAACCCACACAGCCCGCACAGCCCACACAACCCATACACAGCCCACACAACATCATCGTCCACTTGGAGTACTACTTATTGGCCATCTTCGTCACCTCACGGCAGGCATGACATTTAAGCCTGATCCTTTTGTCCCTCCGTCCCTATACTCTCTACTCTCCGCCATCCGGCAGCAACTCCGCAGCAGATAAACCACGTCGAAACGAGAAACGAGAGTGTGGCGTTTCCTTTGTGCAGCCAACAAGGAAATCCCTCCCGCAGGTCCGATCGCGTATCACGGCGTCGTGCATATATAACTGGTCATTCAGAGTGGCAGCTAAAGCTACACTGCCGTCCCATTACCAACTCCTTCCTACCAAGGGAAGGGAGCGAACCCACGACACGACACCAACAACTCATCCAGAACAATGTATTCATCAACACTATTGTCGATTTTGACGCTGGCATTTGCTGCCTGGCCATCAAGCGCAGCTGACGCAGCCCAGCCTCGAGCATTGGTCTACCGTGGACCTGCGGTATGCAAAGGCTGTGCCGAAGCAGTAGCCAACCTTCTCAAGACCTCGTCCCAAAACTTTGCCATCACGTATGTGGGACCAAAGGAGGATGACCAACTCAGCGCCGAGTTACTAAGGCAGGTCGCCGTGTACGCGCAGCCAGGTGGTCCAGGTACGTTTTTTTTTTGCACCCCCGGCTGGTCATGTCATAGTAACTCTTTGTGTGCACAGATCTGAGCTCTGCCTACGAAGAGCTGAAGCCACATGAGTCTGAGCTTCGGGATTTTGTCAAAAACGGTGGTCGCTACCTCGGTTTCTGTCTCGGTGCCTTTCTCGCCGGCGACAGCCCTGGATTCGGACTCCTCCCCTATGGTATCAATGCCACGGCCGAGAGAAAGTCGGACGGTGCGCAAGTCACTGGCACGGAAGACACCATAATTCAGGTCGATTGGACGTTTCGATCGAAAGTCAGTAGCTTCAGCCAAGGACAGACTGCCAACAGCCAGTGGGTGTACTTCCAAGACGGTGCCGTCATCAACGGTATCCCCAAAGACGACAACAGCACCGTGCTAGGACGATACTCGAGCAACGGTAACGTCGCTGCTTCGTTGACGCCCCTCGGCAAAGGATACGTCGCGCTAGTTGGACCTCATCCTGAGGCCACTCCTGATTGGTGTAAGTCACGGCTACAATAACATGACAATGTTCTATTTCCAGACTTCGTCTCGGAGAGCGTCCATCAACTGACATGGCGTGTCCGACAGACTCTGCCTACCGCCTCGACAACCCAGACGGTATCAAGTTCGACATTGGCTACGACTTTGTCAACGCCGCCATGGACGCTGGCCCCCTCCCCACCGGCACGAGCAGCACCAGCGGAGCGCCCAAGCCCACGTCCTCTGAGGAAAGCGGCTGGACTTCATTGGGACGAGGACGTGGTAGAATGACGTTGCACAACCCCATTGGTTTTGTTATCCAAACCCTGAAAAGCCTGTGGTAATCCGTGCTACGCGCCTCTTTATTGCCGGTCTCTTCCCAAATGGCGTTGTTGTCTTTGACCGAAAAAATACTTGGTTTTGTTCCGTTTCATTCTTTCTCTCTTTTTCTTTTATATAGATTTACACATGGACGGAGTCGGAATATACACGGGCATTGTTATACATGGCACGAACGGAAAATCAGGAGAGTGAGTACCAACCAGCACGGGTGTTGTAGACATGGATTAGACAAGCATGCAATACGTATAGCATAAGCGGAATATACTAGTTATGAGCACGATACTCGGTATACAAAACGTCTGTAGTACATGGCTGTATGAGCAATGAAGACATGATGGCACGCTGTGCATCATCAAGCAGGCGATGGAGTCGGGGGGGGGGGGGGGGGGCAGCAGGGCGCACCATGAGGCGTGCACGGGACGCGGCAAGTCTTTCTTATCGTGTGTATCCCCTGCTGCTGGCGGGAATGAGCTTGCTTCGCATCTAGAGTTGTGATGGGGCGCTGATGAGGACGCACCCCTGCGGATTGATTTGGTGAATCGGGTTATGAATTGAGTCGGCTGTTTGATAACAAGACAGGGGGATATCACGACGTTGCTTGCCCCATGGATGCATGGATGCATGACAAACAGTGCAGACCCGTCACAGATGCGCCCAGGTCATGCGGTGCAACGGTACATACATGTCATCTCATCAGTCACGTGTGCGAAGCTCACAGCTAGTTCACCAGTCACCAAGTCACCAGTCACCCCCCGTCATATGATTTGTTGAAAACAAAAAGTTGGTATCGTTGACTACCCAAGTCTTCCTCCCGACTAGAGAGCGAGCACCATTCGGTCCAATGGGCCGTGCAACGAGCTTCCCATGCCCGGGCAACCCCATGCCCGTGGCACCCCAGTTCTCTGGGTTGAAATACCCGGTTTCCATTTCCATCCCATTTCATTCCGTTCTAGTAAGAGACACGAACCTGTCCCTGTACTTGTTCCCTTGCCCGATTCTCTTGGTCTGTCTGGACCGAGAATGTATCTAGACACCCCTCCAGCAACAAGAAATATGAACAAGAAATAACTCTCGTGCGCCATGACTGGGGTTGGTCTTGACAAGGCGTGCCTTTGCCCAACAACAACAACAACCACCCCCCCACCCCCCCCATGGGGAGTAGACCAATGAATGCATTTCATGAGGGTGCATACAATCGTGTAGAAGCCCTGTCGAATATGTATAAAACCCGAATCATTCCCAATGTGTGATTGCAGATGAGCTGCATCGACACAAGATAGCGCCGTTGTATAAGTAAAAAGAAAAATGAGCAGAAATTAGCAATGCAGAACCGCGCCTGAGAATAACATGAAGAACGCCGCATTGAACGATGCCATGTGTGAGAAAGCAATAAAAAAGGTCGGTGGTGATGATGAGAAGATGGATAAATAAAAAGCCAGGTGATGATTTATTCCCAACTTCTCTTCCCAAATTTTGGTGAAGCCGCGGGAAGAGCGGTTAGTTGGTGTTGGAAACGAGTTGTGCAGGTTCTGCTGTGCAACATGACAGTGTCAAGCGCACGATTAAGCATTACCGAACAAATCCGTTCTTTTCTGTAATATGGACACATGTGAAGTGTTTGGCAAGAGACGTCTTCAAGCCCGCGAGGTGCCTTCTTGACAAGCTACAGCCATGGCAAGGGCGTCGAGGCCGCTGCTTGGTGATCTCACCGCCGCAGGTCGGTTCAGAATGGGAAGGTTGCCGGTGCGCATGTCCCAGGAGCTAGCAGCTGCCGGTGAGGGTAGTGAAGGTCGGCTTGAGGCAGCATATACATCCGACTCCCATTGCATGGCATCACGATTGCTGCCAACACTGCTCGTCGTGGTGGTGGATGTGGAGGAGCGGCTGCGACGAGGTGGTAAGTGTCGACGAGCATCAGCCAGAGCGGCCTTTTGAGCGCGCTGGCTGGCCAATGACCGGCTCTTATCCTTGTAGTGCGTCTCCAGGTGTTGTTTCATATTGTCGGCTCGGGTGAACTTCTTCTGGCAGCCAGGATACGTACATTGGACTGCCTTTTCGGCGGTGTGAATCTTGGAGTGCCGCGAGGCGTGGCCGGATGTGGTAAACGTCTTTTCGCAGCCATGCGTGTCTCTGTAGCGGCAAGGGTATCGCTTGGCGGGACGGTCAGAGGTACTAGATGCAGCGGTGGCGGGCGTATCGTCATCATACGATGTTGCTCGACTGCTGTCAACGTAAGCGGGGCGCTTGGGAGGAAGCTCGCTGCCGTAGAGACCTCCTCGTGGGTAGGCGTAATCGACTGAGGGGGTCAGGGGAGAAATGGCGTCGTTGCTCATTTGAGAATCATAAGAATCCGACCGCAAGAGCTCGGGGGTGATTGGGGACGAGGAGCTGCTGCGCGGGCTGGGATAGGGGCGAGAGAGGACGTGGCCGGTAGCGGTTGGAAAGCCGAGTGGGAGCTGCGGTTGGTGGTGGTGCATGTGAGACTTTTCTTGGCTGACGCTGTCATGGTTGAGAAGCGAGACGCGGCGACCCGCGGCATTTCTGGCTTCCATTGCGCTTGTGTGTGTTGTGTGTGCGTGTGAATTGGTTGAGGAGGCGGTGGCAAGGCAAAACGGCGTCGAGTGCAAGGCGCGTTGAGCTATGAGACGAGCGGTTTCAAGAAGCGACTGGGGCGGAGTTTGATTGGACTGCGGGTGGCGGTGATCGTCTCGGGCTCAGGGCCGGCCGTTGCAATGTGAGGAGACAAAAGTGTTGTTATCGGAAGTGAAGCGAGTTCAAAGGACAGCAGGGACGGAAACAAGAGCTGAGGGCGTGTGCCTTTTTGTCATGGACGAGCGCTGTGTTATGATTGGACCTGGACTTGGTCTACCAAGGTCAAGGTCAAGGTCCTGCTGGCTGCTGGCTGCTGGCTGCTGGCTGCTGGCTGAGGAATGGAATTTGGAAGTGAGGTTGTGAAAGTGCCAGAGGTTGGGTGGTGTACCAGGATTCAGGCAGTTTTCTCGTCGGGCGGGAAGGCAGGAGAAAAGAAAGATAGGCAGCGTCGAACACGGGCAACACAAATGGATGGGAGGGAGGGATCGAGTTTTGAGCAATCCGGCCGTGTTGCGCATGAAACCCCATCGCACTCGAGCAACCCGGCCAGATCGAGGTGATCGAAGAATGACGGCGAGGAACCTGTCCAGCGTCTGTCTGGGAGTGTCTGGGAGTGTCTGGGAGTGTCTAGGAGTGTCTGGGAGCTAGCTGAGCTGCATGCGAAGAACCCTGCCTTGGCCTAGCGCTGCTTCCAGGGCCCCAGTGGCTTCAATGCTTAGCAAGGCCTAAGCAGCCGCTACCCTCTCTGCCCTCGCTGCCCTCCTGCCTCCTGCCCTGCTGCCCTGCTGCCCTTCCTGCCCTCCTGCCCTCCTGCCCCTCCCGCTTAGCGACTCATATTAACGGGAGGGCGGAAGGGGGGGGTGTCCGTCCTAGGAGGGAGAGTGGGAGAGTGGGAGAGCGGGGGGAGTGTGCAGGACAAAATGAGGGACAAGACAGCGAATTTGAGTCAGTTAGTAACCCGGCTGGCTGGCTCCGTTCTGCATCCCACCCCTCCCCCTCCCCGACCCTCCTAAAAGGAGCTGCTGTCTCTCTCTCTTCACCCCTCTCAAGCCAAGCCGAAGCCAAGGAGAGCTGTTCTACGGATTACTTACTATCGTCTCCATCGAAAACTTTTTTTTTCCCGACCAGTCACCTCCTGATTCTAAACCACGACAGGCACAAGCAGCAGGGCGCACAAGCGGGTGCACCACCCGTTGGAAACCCCATAGCAATATCCCCATGAATCAACAACATCCCCATCTGCCATGCCAATGCAGCGAGCCACGGTGCTTTTGCGGGCGGCAGTCGTACCACCATCACCCTTGGGTGGCCCCCCCCCCCCGGGGTTTGTTTCGCACGAGGTGCGTATTTCCGCGTGGGCATATGTACATGTAATATTACCAAAGTCTACGGACGTAGCGGGAGAGGCGAACAATTTTGATAGACAACTCCAACCATCTCTTCTGTAAGGGCAGCAAGCAACCGTATGAGTGAGTGCCAAGATGCATCTTTCCCACGTCGGCATGCACATACATATTCGTGTACACAATAACTGTCCCTTTGAAGTTCGCGTTATCATGTCATGAGTGATGATGAAAACAGAAGTCGGAGAACACAGTCTGCTGCCGCCCCACCCGGCCACCCGCTCCCAATGCTACATATTAATGCTATTGGTGATAGATGGATGATGAGATATAGACTTTGACAGCGCTCCTCTCCTCGACTAGTAATTTGCATAGTTTTCTTCCTACTCAAACTCAAAAACGCTGTACCCCGCAGGCAGTTTAATGTTTTGACCATTTTGTGCTCTGTGCAGAGCCTAGAGCTAGATAGATAGAGCTGTCTTGCGGTACACGGCTCGTTTTGGCCGGTAAAATCAGACATGTCCTTGTTTATTGACGAGAGCATTTCTCCCCTTTATTATTCCGTTTCTTTGGTGTCTTCTTCCGGTCTTCTTCAGCGAAACGAAGGACAAGGGACGGACGGCTGGTGGGGCTGTGAACGGGGCGCTGCTTGTTCGTGCCTTTGGCGTTTGGCCAATCGACAGCCAATCGACAGCCCCTTGAAAGACAGAGACAGAGCAGACAGATGGACGCACACCACGCACACCCCCCCTCCACTGACAGCGAAGAACTTCGGACCTTGGCTTTTGTATCTACTTGTGTACGTACTCGCGCGACCCTGATGATTGATCTCACCACCAAAATCTCGATCGCGGCCACTGTTTCTTCAGACACTTCTCAGAGGCGTGCAGTCCGCCTGAACCCTGCGCGCAAAAGAACGAAACCCAGGAGACACGACCCTCAAACCGCCCCCATATTAAGTCCCTTTTGGCCAGGTCCGATCCGTGACGTAATAATTCACTGCCTTGGCCTGGCTATATGTAGGCTATGTGTGTACGGAGTATATTATGTATTCGGAGTCGAGCCCGCGACCACTCAAAGCCAGCATTGGCCCCGCAACGCCCCCGCTCTGCTCTGTGCACGAAAGGGCCAAGAGAGCCAGAGTTCCAAAAGGAATCAGCAGAGCTCGCTTGGGTTGCCCTTTGGTCCAATCGTGATGCCAGCCCATCCAGTTGTGCACCACTTTCATGGCGAGCAACAGCGATGCTCGTGACGTGCCATCGACGTTGGAAAAGAAACCCTTGCGGTGTTCAACGACTTCCCCGACTTTGCGCCAGCGGACGAGCATGCTGTCGACAACCACCACGCTGACACTTGAAGGAATGAATTGGCTCGCCCCTCTGTGGATTGTGCTGTGACCGACTGCCGATGCGGCGTCGTACGTGTTCGTCTCAGTGGTACGTAGAATACACATACGTATGTACATGTAGTACTCCGTACGTACGTATGTAAATGCCCTGGTGGGCGCAACGCGGAATCGCCGAAATAGAATTCTCGTCAGGACAGGGAGCGGGAGCAGCGGTCGACGGTCAGAGGGGGCAAATCCAGGGTCGTGCCAGGGTCCAGGGTCGGTTAGAAAGCATCATCCAATAATCGGACAGATCGAAAAACCTTGCCGGCTGGGGGGGCTCTCTTCGGGGTACTTGGTCCGTCCTAAACTTTTGCCCACACCTGCCCACACCTGCCCAAACCCACCTGCCCACACCACTTCCACTTCCCACTTCGGGTTCGCTTCGTCAGCCCTGCAGTGCATCCATCCTTCACAACTCTACGGACGTGACGTACTACATGTACAATGTACATAGCGTCCAAGATGCAAATTGCACAAAGACCATGTCATCCAGCATGCGTTTGTTTTCTTCCCCGCTTCTCGACCACATCGATTGCACAAAATGCAAAATGGTTCTTTTATTCTTTCTTTCCAGCAGACTTCGTTTTCAACTGCCGGACAGCAAGCCGGAGCTTTCGGGGCGCTGGCAGGGTCATCGCATGCACACTAGTGACATTACGCAATTATGAGGTCTTGGTGATTTCTCGACGTGTGAACCGAACCATGGTAGACGTCACGGCCGGCCCCGCCACGCCTGGTGCCCAAGTACATAACTCAAAGCACGATCCAACACTATGTACAACGCAGGATACGTGTTGCATACTGCTGGTTCTTTGCACGGGGGAAAGGGTCGACCGCTGGAATGGGCGCCGCAGAATCTGCAACATCATACTCATACACAGAGGAAGGATTGACTTGATCAAGCGCCACGATCGACGGTTCGCTGTGCCATCGATGAAGCTCTTCTACCCTGGACCCACTTACCCTAGAGGGCTAGGGGGTCGGAGATTTCTCTTAATCTCCACTCCACATCGCCGAGCTCCACCCCAAAGCCAACTAACTGCCTCAGTTCGACGGCTGCTTTTGACGCGCCTCTCACACACGCCGCCTGCTTTTGGAACGTTGGATGTGGAGTGCTCTCCATTCTCCGCGCGGACTCCCCGGATGCATGTGCGTGCGTTTGCCATGTGGGTGTGGACGGCATCAGTGCGATGCCAGCCTGCCTGTAACTGATGATACCTGAACATTTCATTCATCAAGAAAGGCATGGGATATGATTACATGCCATGGAATTACAGGGTGCTCTGCGATTCGAGAAACATGACAGGGCGCGAGACAAGATGGTTTCCCCCAACAACACAGACTACTGCCACGCATGTTTCGTACGCATTATTATTAGCCAGCAACATCGCATCAACTTGATTAGATCCGAAAGCTGTCAGATTCATAACGACGTCATCAATTTCTGCCACGCTCTTTCGGGACAAGCACGGGGAATGGACACCCCTCCCCCCCCCGCCCTCCGAAGGCGACTTCTGACGACTTCTTCTAACCTGGTCTGGCCTGGAAAGAGATAATTTTACTCAATTCTTCTATAGGGGTGGTTGGACTGCTTGCCGGCCCTGTCGCGCCCCTGTCGCGCCCCTGTCGCGCCCCTGTCGCGCCCCTGTCGCGCTCCTGTCACGATGCAGAAAAAGAAAAGAAGACCTGGGAAGGCTGAGAAGTCCCGACAATTCGGTTGCGAAGTGGATGCTGATGCTGGCCAAGAGCAATTATTCCCACTTTCGATGTCATTTTGGTCATTTTGCTCGAATGATTTTCTAAAAGTGGGACGAAATACATGAGAAGATGCGTGTTTTATTAAAAGATGGAACACCACAAAACCGAGCTTAATAATCATATGTGCTCTCACATACTATGTGTGCGTGTAGCTATATGAGATTGCCTACTTTCTTAGTCGTCTCCGTCACACTGGAATGCCTACACATCTACGGGGTGCAGCGGACATTTACAAGATCCGAGGCTGACAAGTGCGACCAAGGATGAGAGAGATGAGGGATGGGCGACCCTGACGATCTGAATAGCAAGGGTCCAAGGCGAACAAATGTCCATGTTGCAATTTCAGTCTTGACACAAACAGCGAGTAGGGCGGCGTGGAAATGACGAACAAGCGCATCATGGATGATGGATGATGGATGATGGATGATGGATGATATTGATGGACAAAGTTCGGATTCACGCAATGCTCGATGGACTTGCCATGTTGGGACCACACGCACACCCCTGTCTCTCCTCTCTGTCAATGACATCAGAGCGATTTCTTCTTCCCCTTTCTCTTTTCGCTTGCCTCGTTCGTTTTTTTGTTTTTTTTTGGCAGCAACTTCATTCCCAGGGGCCTCGACAAAGCAGACAACAGACAACAGACAACAGACAACAGACACGGCGCCGTCGTCGGCCAGGCGGGGGCCGGGGCCGCGGCCGGGGTATGAGGCAGGTCATCCATCCATCCTTCCCACGCTCGCCAGCTCGCCAGAGAGGCAGATCTCGATCTCGATGTGGTGAGACTGCGTTGCCTCCATTTTGGGTAATCTCCTCACGGGAGGAGCGGTCAAGTGGGCAAAGAACAAGCAAGGAGGCAGCAGCATCATGCAGTGTGCGCGTCCCGTGAGCAGCCGCCGCGACATGAATTTGTCGTGCCAGGGAGTCGGGGGACTCTGTTTCCAAAGATTGGACGTACATGTACATAGCCAGTAGGCGTCTCCCACACAACGCGGTAGCCATTGCGGGAGAGGGGAGAGGGGAGAGGGGAGAGTGTAACACGATAGGGGTCTGACAGTGACAGACAGCACATGAATCAGCAAAGCAACTACTTTTCCTTTCTTCTTTCTTTCCTTCTTTCTTTCTCTCTCTTTTTTTCTCAAGAAAACCATTATACTCGATCAACCAAGAAGAGCACACGTTCACGTCTCCAGGAGAACAAAACCTAGCGCAACACCTGACGCCGGATTTACACGCCGGATTTACCACGAGCACAAAACAAAGAAGGGGTCTCAGACTTTCGGCAATAAATACAAAAATTAGCATGAACCCCGGACCAACTGCTAGACAGGGTAAAAAGTAGCGCCGGCCCCCTCCTCATCGCGATCAACCGCTTAATCCACGATGAGCACCCTGATCTGCAAACACACGACTTAGCATACCTCCGGCCCCCTGACATCTGACCAACGTCGCGCGAGCAAACTCATCGGAAACAGAGCGCACTAACAAA